>JAKEPQ010001030.1:29382500-29552500 GCA_024500445.1 Entomyzon cyanotis
TCCCAGAAAAGAATGTTAATCTAAAAGAAGAAGAATTTTGCTATAAGTAATTTGAAAATCCTAATTTCATTCTGCCACTGTTGTTTGCTGTCTATCAAACTGAGGTCAGGACATTCTCATGGTAAATTCCAAATCTTTACTTTTTGTCCTCATAGCACTGTTGTCAAGATCCTGAAAGATCCCTACAGAATTGAAATTATGTTCTGCTGAGTGATTTTTGAGTCTGAAGTGTGAATTCCATAGTTTGCATGAACTACCTAAATTTTTCTGCTGCCAGCTCTGCTCTTACATGCCAGGACACATCAATCCCAACTTGCAATATCCTGAAAATTAGTCTGTGGTCTATTCTGAACTCAGCAAAAATGCTGTGCAAAACTACATGACGATTCCCCAGTGTGCACAAAACTTCATATTGGACTGAAAAGACAAAAATTTAATTTTCCAACTGATGTCAATAAAAAGATAAACAAACTCTACAAATATACAACATAAGGGTAATAAACATTTACTGTTTTAAGATCATTAGGCTTCTGTTCCTCAAACATAAAAGACTGATAAGCATTTCATCACAATAAATTTATACAATTTAGAATAATTTTTGTTGACTATAAAGATTAAAACCCCGCTTATTTTCCTTTCTTATTTATTCTGGAAAATATACTGAAGTGTTTACTTCTGCTGATAAACCTAAGAGCTGAATACCTGCCCATACATAGGCAGAGGAAGTTCTGAAAACTCATCTAGAGAAGATTTTCATTTTGGAAAATTCATGTTTAAGAAGATACAAAATCGCTATCTTTCATTAATAAAATTTCAAATTCAAATACTCTGTTTATGCACTTATACATTCCTCTATGATATTTTCTTATTAAAAGGTTTTATAGTTATATCCTTTATATGCCACTTTAGAAAGAAAAAATATTTAAATACTTAAAAAATGTATTAAAATGTTTACTCATTCTAGTATATTTGACATGTACTGTATCAAGCTCTGCAGAATAGAAATATGTTACCAAAAGTCAGAGATTCTTAGCAAGGCAAAACCAGAGTGTTAAATATTGACACTCAGATGAAAAATATTGTTGGTAGTAGTAAGACAAAATCTGGCAAAGGAAAAATAAAAATATTGCTGCCATGTATACTACCAATTCCCCATACAGGTGTTTGTGGACAAAAGACAGAATATAGCCATAAAGGACAGCAAGTGAGTGATCCTGTAGCGAAGGTATAGCTTTTTCTTACTGTTACTTTACTCCCGCAGTAGTGAGTTTTTAAAAGTAAAAATACTTACTTTACACTGCAAGGGAAAATAATTTGCTTAACTAAAATGTTTTCTTCAGGGTAAAAGAAAATAAAGCAAAACAAAACACACCAGTGGAAAATTTTCCCTAATGTTTGCACTGCTGACCAGTGTTACTGGTTACCCTATATTTGAAGAGGTATGAACTTTTCCTTCGGTATGCTGACTTTCCCGTACCACCAGAAGATCTGGCAGTACCTGCTTATTGACATTTGCAGCACGAGATTTTTCACTGGGTTACTGAAGGAAGCAATTTCCAGTTGATGCTCTTTTCTGAATTTAGTTGATGCCAGTTCCAGCATATATATATATATATATATATATATATATATATATATATATATACATATATATATGTATATATACAGGTTGGTTGCAATGTAAGAGAAGTTTCTCCAAATAACAAAGATAAAAGGATACAAAGATTATTCATTTTAATCTTTGAAAGACTATGCATGATACGATGCAATTATGGTCATTAAGGTGTAAGACTGAATGGAATAAAGTTTAATAAATCAACTTCTTGCTTTCTAAAGAAAAATGGATATAGAGAGATGTTAAAAACCCACCCTCCCGTAACCAAGAAATTCACACAGTAGTAACCTACCAATGTTTCTTCCTGAAAGTAAAACAAATTCCACATGAGCTTCTGAAGCAAAATACTAATTCTGAAATTTTCTGTAAAATAGTGCAAAGACAAAACAAAGTCCAATTGCATGGCCAGTATACTAGGTTTGCAGACTCACAAAATGTTGGGAAATTTAATGAGATGTCATAACATCTTCCTTAAATCAGTCTGCACAATGCTGGACAATGTATTACACAAGAGGAGTATCTATAAGATAGGCATAGATTTTTTGCAACAGCAAAGGCTGAGACAGTTCACCAATTGTCAGAATGGTACTAGCTGGACAAAAAATACAGTATTAGGAGAAATTTTTTAATGCAAATTTTTGGTCCACTTTTCCATGATATTTTGCTGCCTCCTTTTCATACTTCTAAATAGTATGTAATACTCTGTTCAGTTTGTTATTACGTTGAAAAATAGAGAAGTTCTTCAACATTGACGTTCTTTCAAATGGTTATGCAGCACGACAAACCTCAAAAATTAAATAAGCATTTTAGACTTGACTCTACCTATAAAAAAGTTTAAACTTTAACAAGGAAACTGAAATATCCTCAGCTGTTCCAAATTCTGTTTATATTCTAGGCAGATTTTAAAAGTATATGAATGACAGGCTTTTTTTGTCTAATTATAATATACAACAGAAGTGTGCTGTTCTTGAGATTCTCTGAAAAGAATAATTTAACCAGTTTTATTATCACAAAATGAAGAACTGATGAGAGTTAAGTCATCCATAAGTTTTAAAAACATAATTTAAAATACTATTTTTTACACATTTTCTTTGGCACATTCAGGTGAGAGAGAAGGTGTCTTTATAACTGTATTGATTTCAGTAAAGTTGATTTCACATGAAGTAATAAGAATTCCTTACCTTGATGGACTGACTGTAAGGTCCTATGCTGGCAGGTGCCCAGTGGGAAATGCTCTGTACATGCATGACCAGCTTTTCATCATGTACTACATCATCTGTTGCAATGTCATACTTATGTGCAAGGCAATCAATGCAAAGCAGCACTCCATCAGGTAACAGCGTTTCCACACATACTCTGAAAACACATGATAATTTTTTTTTTCAGACGGAAGTTTGCTTGCACCAACTTTCAACATTTATTTTCCACGGGTTTTTTTTTCTGTCTGGACACTATCTTAAGAAATTTTGTCTGGATCATATATAATAACAAAAGTTAGGGTATCGCAATAACCTGCTAGCATTAACACTGTTATGTCAAGAACACTGCTGGCTCACAGGCAGCTGCTTGTCCACCAAGGCCCCCGGATCCTTCTTTGAAGGGCTGCATTCCACCAGCTCAGTCTCCAGTCTGTACTGGTGCACAGGGTTGTTCTCCCCCACATGCAGGACGCTGCACTTGCCCTTGTTGAATTTCAGAAGGTTCTTCTCTGCCCATGTCTTCAGCCTGATGAGGTCCCTCTGAAGGGCTGCACAGCCCTCTAGGGTATCGGCCACTCCTCCCAGCTTGGTGTCACTGGTGAAGGAGGGATCTGCACCTTCATCCAAGTCATTAATTAATAAATTAAACAAGACTGGGCCCAATATTGCCCCAAGTGTGCCCCTGGTGCACACTGCTAGTGACAGGTCTCCAACTAGACCCTGTGCCACTGATTATGACCCTCTGGAATCTGCCATTCAGGCAGTTCTCAATCTACCTCACTGTCCTCTCATCCAGTCCACATTTCCCGAGTTTGCCTGTGAGGATGCTGAGAGAGACAGTGCCAGAGTTTCCTAAAAAGCAGCACCTTATAGTTCCTTTACAACCTTCTCACAGGTTATCTGTAATATTAGCATATTTTTCTGCAATACTTTAAGTTGCATGACAGATACACGCATATGACAGGACTCAAAATCTACTTATGCATTCATTTATAAAGTTCACTTTTGTTTCCTCCGAGGAAGACTGAGTGCCTCTATGAACAGACAGACGTGTGTTGCATGTGGCCAGTTAAAAAGCAGAGGGGTTGAGGGTCCATGTGGGGAAATCAATATTTCAAAGCCTGAAAAATAATTATATTTGCAGTCCATGCATAAAAAAGTCATTTAGCTCTCAGCAGGAATCCAACAAAAAATTACTTGTTCTCTTTACATATCATGTAACATAGCCTTATAAAATTCTTCTCATCTTGCTTATTTCTTCCAAGAAAACTATTTTTCTCCCCACCTCTCACATGTAAATATAGTAGTTTTTCCTCATTACCTTCATCATAAGCATGGATGAATGGATTTTCTGCTTGGGCTGGTAAATTTTCAAGACAATTTTGCAAATTTATTGCAGATCCACACCCGAGACAGTGCTTCCAGCATACTGCTTGTGAGAACTTCCACAACCAGGCCTCTGTACATAATGCAATGATGCAACCATGCAAAGTGCTGTATAATTTTTCTTCAGGACAAAATGCAACACAAACAAATATGCAACATAAACCCAATGCTGTGGAAAGGGACCGGAGGACCGTGGTCAATGGCAAGTTAAAGCTGAGTCAGCAGTGCCCTGGCAGCCAGGAGGGCCAAATGTGTCCTGGGCTGCATCAGGCACAGCATTGCCAGCCGAGCAAGGGAGGGGATTGTCCTGCTCTGCTCTGCTCTGCAGTGGGGCAGCCTCACCTTGAGTGCTGGGGGCAGTTCTGGTAGCCACAGTATAAAAAAGATATAAAGCATTAGAGAGAGTCCAAAGGACAGCAACAAAGATGGTGAAGGGCTTTGAAGGGCAGCTGTGTGAAGGGCAGCTATATTAGGAGCAGCTGACGTCACTTGGTCTGTGCAGCCTGGAGAAGAGGAGACTGAGGGGGAGACCTCATTGCAGTCTATGACTACCTCATGAAGTGAAGAGGAGGGGCAGACACTGATCTCTTCTCTCTGGTCACCAGTGAGAGGACCCAAGGGAATGGCCTGAAGTTGTGTCAGAGAAGGTTTAGGTTGGATATTAGGAAAAGATTCTTCATCCAGAGGGTGGTTGGTCACTGGAACAGCTCCCTAGGGAAGTGGTCACAGCACCAACCCTGACAGAATTCAAGAAGCATCTGGAAAATGCTCTCAGGCACATGGTATGATTCTTGGGGTGTCCTGTGCAGGGCCACGAGCTGGACTTTGACAATCCTTGTGGGTCCCTTCCTACTCAAGATATTCTGCGATGCTATGAAAACTGTTTGGTCGACAAAAATAATAGTAAAAAGCCATTTTCCGACAACTTTCTAATCTTTCTACCTTGTTATTTTACTGATGGAAGGCCATGTAGCTGGCTATGCCAATGTGGAGCCCAAAAACTTGTAGGCATAAGAAATGAAAGATAAATTGGGAGAAGTTGAGTATTATAAAGAGAACCGAATACATGTAGGAGTGGAGAATAATTTTGTGTAGTTTACAACTGCAATTAGATCCCTCCTCTGAAGGTACACACAGCCAACACTCCCATTTCTCTGTGATTAATAGTACTGGCCTACCATCAGCATCTTGAAGAAGCCTCTCCCTGCTTTCTTTGGGTCTGACACCCAGGAAGTGTAGTGGAATGTCAGGCTATGATTATTATCTTAACAATGTCTTTGAATGATTTGCCTTGCTATACTTAAAATTCACATGTCTCTATTACACTTCATATTCTACAGTAAAGGTATAAAATATAGTATTTTTTTCATTAGAAAATTGCTGAACAGTTGGGTTTTAAAAAATGAAGAAGACAAGAGGTATGACCACGCAGTTGACCCTGCTTTCAGCACAGGATTGGACTAGATGACCTCCAGAGGTCTCTTACAACCTGTATTAACCTATGCTTCAAGTGAAATTTTTCAAGCAATAGCAGTTCTGCATTCTCAGCATATTACCTCAGAAGCATAAGAAATTACTGTAAAAAATCACAAATTACTGTAAAAAGAAATACACCATTTTGACAAAGGCAGTAAAAAATACAAATGGAAAATTAGTTTTAACACAAAACTTAAAAAAAAAAAGAAAAATTTCACAGGCTAGGTGTTTTGTATCCAATTTCCAATGGAAAACAAATCCACCACACCCAAATAACACAGGAATTGCATACTGCACACCTAAACAACCAAGCAGTTTCATCATGTCAGACGAAGACTTGAATGCAACACAGGAGATTCTGTACAACAGATATTGAAAAAACTATGCTTTGTGGATCTATGTATTAAAAGTGTTATCATCAGTGTAATTTTTTCTCATACTTGAATTCTTACTGAACATGGAAATGTAGCAAAGCTGTCCATTAACTGTGATTATCTGATGGAAACACAAGACTTTAAGAACAACCACATTGGATTGAGCCAAAAATCCATCTAGTCCAGTATTTGTCTTCAACCAGTGCCAAGTGCATACAAGCAGGCAAAGAAACAGCCTAAATATATCTTGGTACAGTTTTGAAATAACTGCCAGTATCTAATAAGAATCTCAAGCAACTGCTTGGATAACAATTTTACTCTTGTATTTAAGAAAACAAACAGAACAAAGTGAGTAACATTTGTCACAAAGACCTAGAAGGTTCCAGACCTCATCACTTTTAGGAAGACCTAATATTGGTAGCAAGGATTCAGTAATGCTTTTGACACTTTCTCCTGCAACACACTCAGAGAAGCTGTTGATGTATGGGCTGGATGAGCAGAGAGTGAGGTGGAGTGAAAACTGGCTGAACAGTCAGGCCCAGTGGGTGGGATCAGTGGCACAAAGTCTCATGGGTGAACAACCAGGAGCCTATACTGGGTCCACTCCTGTTCAACATCTTCATTCATAGTCTGCATGATGGAACAGTGTACCCTTGGCAAGTTGCCATCCACGTGGATATTGACAGGCTGAAAAACAGCCACAAAGGAACTTCATGAAGGTCAGCAAGGAGAAGCTGCAAGTCCTACACCTGGGGGAGGAACAAACCCCAGGTCCAGTATATTCTGTGGCCCACTGACTCAAAAGCAGCTTTACAGAGAAGGACTGGAGGTTCCTGATGGACACCAACTTGAACATGAGCCAACAACATGCCCTTGCGGCAAATAGGGTTAATGATATCCCGGGTTGCATTCAGAGAAGCATTGCCAACAGGTCAAGGGATGGAAACAAAGAAGAAAAGCAAATAAAATCCCAGCAATACAAACAGTTGTCAGTTCAATCAAGTGACAAAGAACTAAGACTTGCAAACCATGTATTATCCTTCTGTAAATCCATATGGGGGGGCATTTGTAAACCTGATGGTACATATTAAAGCAGGAATTTCTAACCCTAGTGTTTTTGACGTGAGCAGCTGTGATGTTAATACTCCAAAAGGCAGCAAAAGTCTACTTCTAAGTCTGTGAGGCACAAACATTTATTTCACAAATATGGCAATACTAATTCGGTCTATTACAGCACATCATAAATAAACTATAGCAGTAGTCTAATCCTACCTTGCTGGTGGACACAAATCAAATTCTGTCACGTAAACTGAGTTTATAACACTGAAATCTTTCATTCTCTTCACATATAGATGAACCAAAATAATATCCTTCAGTTTCAATCCCTCTGAAGCCAAATTAGCTGCAAGATAAAAAAAAAATAAAGCTGTTAAAGACAGAATATTTTAAATGTGTGTAGAAAGACAGCATAGGCATCCTGGTTTTGTTCAGCCACACTAACTGGCCATAACCTAACCATTGTCTAAATATGACTGAAGATTTTGCAACACACTACCTTTCCCCATTTAATACCTATATTTGCATTATATTCTTTCTCATGTTAGTTTTCCAAATATACAGAAACAGACTACAAAATAAATTTTATCCAATCTGAGCAGTGGTGAATTCTTGCCCCATGAAAATGTCATGCATTCATGCATGTAGATATGTTTGAGTCCTAATTACTTGTATCCATAAGTTTGATTACCTTGGGGGGATTTGGGGTGGGGTGCTCATTTTATGACAGCTAGTAATCTCCAAAGGACTTTGAACCACAAAAATACAGAACTTGAAGGGACAATAAGAGGTCCTTTAGTATATCACCATCTTCAAAGAAAAGATCAAATATTTATATGCTATTCCAGAGGGATGCTTGTCTAAGCTGTTTTTATAAACTCTCACTGCAATAATAATCTCCTCATAAACAAAGAGTTATAAATGGCAAGACAGACAATAGGAAACAGAAGTGGCCATAGGAGAAATGAAGAAAAGATGAGCGCAGAGAAAAGCTCAAGCAGACAGCTGAAGAAGAGACACTGAGAAGTCAAGATCATCTGAATGTGTATGCATAGAACATTGCAGACATAGCACTCAGAGAGAATGTATTACTCTTATATAGTCAATCACATAACAAGATATGCGATCTGCTCTGCAGTGTGGCTTTTTTGTAGCTCATGAGCAACAGAAACTAAATGAAGACAAAATCTCCTCTGAATATAGAACATATATAATAAGAGTGTACTCTGTGACCTAATTTAAATAAACCATGAAAAACTCCTCTCAGTGTAATTTTGGGGATCTTGTCCTTTACTGTTACAGTGTAGAACTGCCCCAAAAAGTTACATTGACTGAAGTTTTGATTGGTTTTGGTTGGTTGGGTTGGGTTTTTTTGTTTGTTTTTTATCAAGGGGTTATCCAGAATCCTTAGCTGAGAGCCACAAAAGACAGTATCCAAACTGTCTGCAGGAAGTAGCATTTAAGACCTGTAGACTAAGTTTACACGTAATAAAAATCCACACAGTTTCCTTCAAACTTATGAAACTTTGCCATGGTACAACTACACCAAAGCTGCTTTATATTATATAAAGCACAGCAATCTTTGTCATCTTCCAGTCATATGTAAAAAAGAGTTTAAAATGAGAGTTTAAGGAAATAAATGTAAAACCAGCAATATAGTGCATTCCCTCCCATTCTTGGCTCCACAGAATTCCATCCATTCTACAACACATTTCATAGGGCCTAGTAATAAATTTCCATTTCCACATCCTTTTGTCAGCCCACATTCACTTTAGAGGTCATTAAATCAGTTAACCCAGCAAAGAGGTTAAAAGTACTGTGCTTATTCCATTCTCACCACGAGGAAGCTGAACTGCCATATAGATTCTATGTGTTCAGAAATAGCCTTGTGCACATTTACAGATTAAGTTCCTAGAAACAAATTGTTTCTTTTGTCATGACAGAGCCATAATTCATTCTGGTTCCACACCCACTTCCAAAAAGAGGATAACTAAAAGAAACATGAGAACTCACATTTTCTTCAAAGGATCAGAAAAATAGAAAATTACTTTTTTCCTTACCATCATACAGGTAATGCAAGTAACGTGCTGAAAGCAATAGGCTACTGCACTAGTCAGACACAACCTTTCCTGACAGATGGTAAGCCAAAATGACATAATGTTTATATAAGCAGACTTCCATTGAAATATAATGAGAAAAAAACAACACTGCACAATCCTCTTGTTTCACTTTATAGATTATGTGCAGATTTACACAAAAAACAATTGCCTTTTTTAGTAAAAGTCTGATCACGTCCACCATGCTGATTTCCAATCAAAAACTAGATTAATTACCTTCTACCAAGTATAACTTTGCATCTGGAAAAGATTCCAGGGTTTCTTTATCATCCTGTATTCAATCATGAATACTCAGCTGCACATGCAAAAAAATTAGATATGCTAGGACAATACCTCATGCAAGTTCATAAACAAGAACATGAGCTTGTCCATTTAGATACTTAAAATTATTTCCATTTTTGTGAATGAAAAGAAACCTGTACAAACACACTTTACTTAAACTTTAGAATGAAAAAATACAAAACCAAAAACTTGAACATTTTGTTTTACATGTCAGAAACTTGTAAGGAACCTGGACCTCATGGTTCCCAAGGTAGCAATTTTGCCTTTATATTAGGAATATAAATAAGATTTACTGCTACTGACTTAATCCTACATGCCAAAATGCACAACAGCTTTCTAGAAAACTTAATTTAAAATTATGGAAGCTACAAAAGTGTTTTAGCAAGTAGACAGCATCTATAGCACATATACATCCTCACACACACAGCATATATTTCAAGAATGCTATAAAGTGAGCAAGTACTGTGGAAATAGTGTTGTTACAGTGGTATGAACACTACTCATGCTTTCCAGGGTCTTCAAAGCCAGTCAAATTATGATGTGTTAAATATTAAAGCTGGCAGTCTTGATATCAAAGATTCCAATCAAATGCAAAATGAGATGGTAAACCAACAACCACAATATTTAAAGACATAAAACCACTTGAAAATACAGATTCTTCCTTAATACCACGTTAAAAACACTACGAATGACAGCAAAAAAATGTATGAACTGAATAAAGCACCTCTGAGAGACGAAAATGCTTCCCGCGCTGCGTCTTGAGCATTTTTATCCTTTGATGGAAGGAAGCAGGCAGTGATACCTGAAAACCACTGGTAACCACTCAGGGATTTTCCGGAATTTTCAAATGTCTTAGCTACGGGAAATGAAGAACAGAACCATGATTACAATACTGAAAGATTTCAGATTAACCAAGGATACATTTTAAATTGTTTAATGAAGAAGAAATTCTACAGAAAACAAAACCACAAACTGTAAAAACATCTTCAAAAATATTTACAAACAGATATAAAAGTGTGCTGGTAGCAAAGCTCCCAAACACTACTTGACAAATCCTTCTCCAGCTCTGGAGAAGTTCACAAAATATGCATGCAAGTAGTACATCAACTGAGAATTTCAGCACTTTTTTCCTTCCTTTCCATTTTTGCTGATCTTTTGCAATTTCTCAACCTATTTGGTTACAGACTTGGCACAAGATGTGATACTGAAAAGCTAAAATTTTCAAAAGTATCCAGGTGACATAGAAACAGATTTTCAAACTTGTATGCCAAATTTTAATGGAAGTTAGGTGCTTAACCTGGTTCCAATAACCTTTGCAAATTCATAATATGTTTAGACATTTCTAAAGCCCACCAGGTGCTTATCCAGATTCAAGAAATACCAAATACCTAAATACTATTCAACACCAAACACTGTTAGCTGTGAAACTTGGTTTTCAGGAAGTTTACCCATCTTTGTATGTAGTGGAACAGAAATGTTTTGGTACTTGCAGGAGAAGGAGAGGGAAAGGAAGAGGGAGAGAAAGAAAAAATGTGTTATGCTCCTGTAAACTAACTTGAAATGCTTAACTACTACAGACATATTAATTATCATCAGAAAAACACATTCTAGTAGGATCTCTTTTTTCAGACTAATTACTACAGATTAAGCACTTTTTTTTTTAGGAGTGTTTGTATAGTAATTAACATATTCCACCTGGCATGAAATAGTCAATGTTTTTTTCTGATTTTTTTTAGAGCTCTGCAAAACTCACTGAAATCCAAAGAGTTATGTTTCATAGTCTTCCAGATGACTGGAATATTCTTCTGTGGTTCATGCTCTTCTGAGTATGATGAAGGGAAAACATCATCATCAGTGCAGCCTATCTCACAAGAACAGCTACTGACCACAAAAGTACCCGAAGATTCTTCCTGCTTGAAACAAGCATTATGAAATAAGCAAGTAAACAGCACACCAATCAGTATGAAATCAGCACATTTTATCATTCAAATATATGTTTAAATGAGAAAAAATACTATAGCTCAACAGGTACATATCTTAGAACGATTAATGAAACAGCATTAGGATTTCCCATTAGACTGTGAAACTAGCAGAACATAACGTACTTCTGTTGACATATCAAATGGAAGAAAAAAGCAGACTGAGTAACCAAGGACAGTAGATGTGAAAAAATCATGATACCCAAGAATAAAGACAGAAAGAATACTGTTATGAAGACCTGGTACCCTACAATTATGTACAGCACAATCATGTTTTCAAAAAAATAGTATAAACTAAATGAACAAAAGCACAAAAGTAATAATTTTTTTATTAGTAAGTAATATAATTAACATTGTCATTAAATACTTGAAATAGACCAAAATATTAGTAAGAAAGGTTTTTAAACCTTTTGGGAACCATGAATGAAGACAGTCCATATATATATATATATATATATATATATCTAAAAAGAGAAAAACTGTCTTTCTATTATTTCACAAAGACTATCCTTTCCATCAAATGCTTTGGTATGAATTGAGACAACAGAAAAATGCATTTCCCAAGATCTATACACTGAAGTAATTCCTTGACAAGGAAGGAAAATCATTCTTCCCAAATGCTTTCCTGGGACCAGGAAGAGAAAACTACCTGGTGTACCTTTTAAAGCAAAATACACAGGCAGAGTGCAGAGTGCTTACCAACCAGTCTTCAACAATTCCATGCTTATTATATTCTCAACACATCACAAAATTACAGTATACATTTTTTGTGTGGTTTTTATTTTTTGTTTGCTTTTTAATTTTAGAGCAATCAGAACCCTTACTCTCTTCCATCTGATTTTCCAATCAGCCTAATCTGCAGAGCACACACTGACTTTGCGATCACTAGCTTGGGTAATAGCACTTGTCTATATCTAAAAGCAATTGAATTATGACAGAATTTACCTAGAAACCTTAATCAAACATCATTGCAGGCTGTAACACCAGATTCCATCAATTAAATTTCTTCCCAAAGAGCTCAAATTTCATATAGTGTTCAAACTATGCATTTTCTTGCAGGCTTCTTAAATACTAAATTCAGAAAAATTATAATAAAGCTAAATAAAACAAGATAAAAAGTTGACAAAATATGAAACTTTTGGCAATCCTTAAATACAGATTAGAAACTGCTGAATATCCTTTCAGCTGACAAATTTGTGCTCTATGCAAAATGTCATTAAAAATAATATTAACAGTATATAGTGAAGTATTTTTTATTGTATTTAATTTTACTGTAGGTTTTTTTTTTCTTTGGAAAATAAAACATATCTTATTGCAACTTTAAAGCTTTCTCTTCATATTAACCACAAAAAAAAAGTCAGAAAAACAAAGGCAGGAAACTACCGTATGCATCAGAAATCTGTGATGATAACTCAATTCTTATGTCAATATTTGACTTCACTGAAGTGAAAAAGGATCCAGTTAAGTTAAAGCAGTGCAATTGGAAATTTTAGGGAAAGGCTAAATTACAAAGAGATCATTTTATGTGAGAGGAAACTCAGTTCTGCTGACTCTAAAAGAGCTCACAGGTAGTTTTATAAGCACTGAAAACACTCAGTCTATTCTCAGAGGGGCTGATGCTCTTTGATTGGACTTCATTTTATTCATTCCGCCAAGAATGACATGAAAGTAAAGGCAATAATCTACTTTACATGAATCAGTTGTGCATCAGAGGTTAAAAGAAGTCAAGTAAATGTAACATAATAGCCCAGACAAAAACTGCAATTTAGCACAAACATGACATGCATTCCAACATTACAACAGACAAGCATCCAGCAGCATCTGTACCATTTCCCACTCATTGAATTAAATCTCTGACTACTGCCATCAGTGGGTGCATTTTGCCATTACCCAGAGGGATGCCTGATAGCCTCCAAGCCTTCAAATATGACTTCAAAAAAAAAAAAAGAAGCAGGAACACAAATCTGAAACTGGAAAAGATCTTAGGATGGTTTAAACTACAAGAACCAATAAAATTTAATTATTTTAAAAGTTTCTAATTTTTTTATCCACAAGATAGCACTTCATGGAAACATACAGACTGTATAGTGGCATCAAGTGCTAGAAGTGCTACCACTTGCTTCTTTCAAACTGTTGTTTTACTAAATGAATTGCTTTCACTGGTAATTTGTAACATCCACCATGAAACAATTAATTTGCATTGTAGCATAGGCATTCAGAGGAGTACTAATGTAACATGCAGAGTTCACACCTCTTGGTCCTATCCCCCGAGTAAGCGTGCACAGACATGGTGATGTGAATGATGCTATTACACTGCTGCTTTGGGTTTTGTTTTTACATCACCTGGATTTTAATTTCACTCTGCTATAAAAATCCATCAGTAGGAAAAAAAAAACATTAGTAGGAAAAAAAAAACATTAACTGGAAAGGAAAAAGTTCCAACTCACAATTTTTTTACTCACTTTTATTAAGCCTTACATAATCACACCTTCAAAGGGATCAAGAGCTACAGGTATCTTCTGAGGCTGCTATTAAAGACCTGTAACTTCTCTCCATTCCCTAACCTGGAGGACCAAATTTATACACTCTGCAAGTGAACATGAAAAGAGCACCTATTCCATTTTTATGCCAATTAAAATTCTTTCACCTATGTTTCTAAACATGATTTCTGCAAGATATGCTTCATAAAAAAATTCATGGCTATGTAGTAAGCCTCACAGACTCTATCAGAACTGGTTTGGTACAACATAGAGAACTCCCCTGTAGCTTTGTAATTTGTTAATATTACAAATACCCCAAACTGATACCACATGAAATTTTTGTATCATCTACAGTCACATCCCTTTTTCCTAAATAACTCCATATTTTATAAAAAATTATCCTGGTATTAATATTTCTTCACAGAGATAACTAGAATTATACATCTGTGTTTCCACATGTAAAAACCCAATCAGTTGCAAAATTTTTGGAAATTATTGTGAAATATCAGAAATTTTATGTCTCTTGTAAGATGCAAAGTCTGTAAAAATAATTAGAGACGTCTGTTGATTTCAATGCCTATGATACATCACAATGACTCATTCGATGCTGACTCCCACAAGTTCCAAAAACATTGGTAATCAATCACTTTCCGCAGCAGCACAGGTGCAAGCTACAGCAGAAGCATTAGGTGTGGAACCTGGCACTCGAAGAACAACAGGCTCAATGCCAGCCTAAGTAGATCTGCCAGACTGTGTTTAGTAGCTATATTCAAATCTCATACAAATGTTGGTCTTCCATTCCTCTCAACAGAGAAAGTAATCTGAGAAGCTAAAACTTATAGACTGCCACAGAGTAACTTTCCCTGAATAATATTCTCATCACTTTAAAAAGAAAAAAATCAAGCTTGCTATAATGACATTTTAATTAAATCTTACAGAACCTATTTTATCACATAACATTTTCATGTTACTTCACAGAAGCAATATATTTTCCCATTTGTTACACAGTTTCTCCCACACCCACTGTACATTGTGATACCAACCTAATTTTGGATCAGAGCCTGCATGCATGCATACACTTAACTATATTCACATAACTCATGTCATTGATGCAAGTACGCTCAGAATGAAGTTAAGCAAATGCACGAGTGTTCCAAGATCCAAATTCTCCTGTTGAAAAAGCCTTGGAGCTAGGACTTTGACTGATATAGCTGAAATTCTATGCAGTGGTCTTTTATGAAAACAACAGATTGCCTTTTTAAAAAGCTTACATTCTCTGCTACAGAAACTGGTATAAAAACCTATCACAACACAATTCTAAAACTGATAACTCTCCCACTGAGAAGAAATGAGAATACAGCAGAGCAGAGAGATCAGAAGACAAAAGATTATGATAATCTCTTTATTCTTTGTGATGTACCTTGATAACAGAACTCCTTAAAATAAATATAATGAGAGAGATCACATACATCTTGCATTATTTTGAGTACAATACACAGATTTATAGAAAACAAAGTCCTTTACTCCAAAATACTTTCAGATAAAGCATCTTCATTTTGAAGAAAACTAGACTGAATCTGCAATCATATAGAGTAGCAAAGAAAATCCTTTATTTATTATCTTAGTGTTTGAAATAAATCAGTGCACAAGAAGAAAGTTTTATGGTATTTGTTACCAAGTTTTGAAAACAAAATTACAACAGTTATCTTTATTCTTACGATGCAGAAGGGAAACTAAAGGTTGCCTAGCGGAAGTATTGTTCAATGATGACAAAGTATTCAAAAAACACTACCCACAATGCCACCAACAAAACATGTTTTGCAACTTGAAATTCCTTCCTATTTCCTCTGACATCACTGAAGAAGTCTAATTCTACAGCTGAAGTTCTAAATGTAGATTAAGTAAAATAATGAATGAGGAACTGGACAGGAATAGGCCACAGTGTTAAATCATATATAACATACAGCATCATGTGCCTTTGGTACACATGGCGCTCAAATATCTCCCAAAATCCTGTTCTAAATTTACAAGTGTACACATTAGAGAATTCTGCAAGTGTTTTGAAAATTAACTCCAAAATGACCTATAAAAAAAGATCTTGTACCACTTAACAGGGGCACACTGCTAGCACTTGTGAAATGTGTTCCACCCACAAGGTCAAGATCTTTTACAAACAGGAAAACACAATATTAGTTTATGATAGGTAATATAATGCAATGGTCCATTACAACAAAAAGCAGCAGCAGGCATGATTCCTGCATCTCCTATAGGCCAACAAACTCCTTTCTTCTGCAAAATGTAGTGAGGAAACTACATGACTCCCTCTAATTCTGGACTATTCATGACTTTAGGGACTGCAGTTTCACAGCTTGTACTGTTTCATATGTGTGTGCTCCTACTCACTGAACTCTGAAACAAAGTATTCATTATTAAATGTGGGAGAGAGCAAATGTGAAAGCATGAACAACAGGTAGTAGTCTCACTCCTGTCATCAGAAGTCTGCTCCCATCAGCAGAAGCTCCTGCAGCTTTATTTTCTGTTTCTGATTTTTAAAAAACCAACTCAATAGAGTAACAGAATATAGCAGAAAATACAAGTTTTTGCAAGTTCATTGTGCTGAGAAAGTAAAAAAAAAAGGTTTCACAGTTGTATTTTTCCTACCTGAAAATATTCAGAATTTAATTTTTATTGAGTACGAAAGTGAAAACACCTAATTCAAAGATTCTAGGATATGCTTCAGAAGTTGTCTCCCACAAAAAAAAAAAAATTACATTTTAAATGTATGAAGTTACTATCTTATTGGCAAAATAAAATATTGATGAAACTAGCTATCTGTATTATAGTGGTGACCTTGTTTTTTACCCTGAAGTAAAAGAAGCATTCCCCAATTTTGAGCATTAGTGTTTTATTACCATTGTTATTTATTCTTAATGTTTTTTGTAAAAATGCCTACAAAAATTGTTTACCAAATTTTTAATCGTTTCAATAATAAAATATAACATTTATTTATCTCTTTAGACTTTTCTGCATCACTGTTTAGGAAAGAAAAGTGTTAAAAAAAGCTTCAATTATTATGCAAAAAACATCTTGAAGCTGCACAGAAATATATTAAACCAGAACAGTGAGTACAATGTTATGTTCCCCTAAGCTCAAGGGCTCATTTTGCTGCCAGAAACAATCTAAACCAAATTTCTGGGCAGGCTTTGTAGTCAAACATGAAGAGATTTAGCTAGAAAAAAAATGCATTGTAGAGGAGGAAAACCAGAAGAGACTAAGGTGCACTAGCTATAATTGCAAAATTCTTTCAAAAGTCAATTCAAAGAATGTAAAACTAACACCTGTGGCAAATAGCACAGATAAAATTAATACACAAACCAGTTAAAAATATGTTGACCTCACAGCAGAAATGATAACAAAACTGATGGCATAATAGTGATTACATGTACACTTTACTGTGGAGTTTATTAATATTTTCTATAAAGTGCTTACAAAAGTGGCTACTTTTACACATTGTTCATAATGGTGTATTTTTTTTCCAATTTTAAGTAATCCCTTGAAAGCCTCACACTGAAATTAGTTCTTCTGAAGAATTTTTTTCCTGCAGTACTTTATTATTATAGGATTGGCTTTTAAGTGCGGAATTACTAACTGATACTTAAATTTTTCTGCAGGCTTATAAGCACAAAGAAGTGAGCAAAAGTACAATACTACAGGCATATCAATCTTGAAGGCATGCCTTTATCATTATGCAGTTAAATGATGCTAACCGTTATGGTCTGAAAGACTGACTGGTTCTCCATATTTATAAGTTCTCAGGAACTTAGCTTATTTCATCATGACATAAAAAAATCTACAGCCAAAAGATGTTAATGCATTTCCTTATGAGACAACCACTACAAAAATTAGACTATTTACCTTTTAACTATACAATATATTAGTTTATATACCAAAATTCAAGGCAAGCTGCTGCAAGCCTTACCCCTTGCAAATTGTGACAGGTTTGTCTACAATGGATTGGAAATATGATTTACTACAACACTGCCTGAAACCCTGAGGTTTTAGCCAAATTTAAAACATCTACATATGAAGAGGAAAAGAGCTACTGAGCAGATAAAAGTAAAATCTTGATTTTTATATCAAATGTTATGCATTTTAATATGATTTTTTCCGTGATTTATGTAAAGCTTTGTGGTTTTCATTTTCCCTAGCCTGTCACATTGTAGTGATGAATGGTACATTTTAACATCAAGTTTGCCATGAGCAATAAAGTCAGTGCCCTCAAAGAAATACCAATATATTACCACTCTTCCCCACCATGCCACATTCCCAAATTTTCCTTTATTCAGCCTATTTGGTTTTGCTTCACATAGCTAGCTGATATCCTTTTCACAGTCTCCCACAGAAATATTTAATATTTTATTTTTGAAAAAAATTGAAACCCAGAAATTGACAGGATGAAATACAATTTACCATCCATGGCAAGGTGAGGCCATCATGGAAGAAAAACACTGAGGTATTTTATCTGTTTGGAACAATAAAATTAAAAATAAAAAAGGGAGGGGGAAGAGGGGAAGGCATGATCTATTGAAAGACATGCAGGAAATGTTGGTTAAGAGACATGAAATGAGAAATACCAATATAACAATGTTCTGTAACAATCTCTGCACTTCTATCATCAAAGTGCAGAAAGACATAGGAAGAGCTATAAAAAGATGACTGCAACAATAGAAGAAAGATAATGAGGCACTCTCTTCAACAAAATACTAATATTTGTGGAGGCTCAGGAAGAAAAAAAATTAACTGTAAAATAATAAAATTAAAAGCAGAAAAGTGATGAAAAACCCAAAGAAAAGTATTTTCTGTTTTGACTTTAGTTCTGCTCACATGAAAGTCTGCAACACTTAAACTACCAGAGTGTGTACTCCTGTTCTGTTCTTTCTATAGAACAATAAGCTAATAGAATTAATCCCAATGAACTAATAATAGTTCCTTTAAAATAAAAGACTCCTTTAAAATTTTTGACCAAGACAATCTCCACATGAAGTAATTCATTAGATGTATCTTCCATATTAAAAAACCCCAAAACCCAGTACATTCAAGCACTTACAGGTTAGCAAGTTTTTCAATCACCCACTTTACATCAGATGTGTCAAAAAGAGATGTCACCTCCCAGAAAGACAATATTGTTCATCCAGTTTCCTAACACAGCTGTGTTCTACAGTGCAGCTGTTCTACACAGGTTACACATGTGATTGACTGAAACACATTGGCTGAGCACCTTGAGGTTTCAATATGAAAAATGCCACACAAATATACTACCTGCATTCATTCACTTGACACAAGGAAGCATTTGTGTTTGGTCTTTCCTAATGGTAAATTCTGAAATTCAGCTAAATATGTACATTGTTATTTGAATGTAACACCCATGTGAGAACATGTAGGTTCACCCCAAATTGTGATGAAACAACACAAAACCAGAAAGCATGCATATAGCTTTAAAGAAAAACATTTCCAGTCTACTTGCCTTATTCTCCAGGTGTAATTTTAAAAAACTAAGGTAGGCCACAGGTGCAAATGCATCAGCCGAATGCATGACCACCTTTGCTGAATCTCTGAAATACAAAATTTTTATCATTGAATAGTACAGTACGATTTTATACAGAGACAACACTTAGTCACTGTACAACACAAACCCACAGGTAACTCATTGAAAATCTATTGATTTCTTATCAATGTTTTCATATAAATTAAGAAAAAGTAGTTTGTTATATACAATCATATTGTTGAGCAATACGTTATCTTCAAGAATTTTCAATTTTCAAAAGGAATAAACTATATTTCTGTGTGAGCTGGCACGGGAGGAGTCAGCAACCACCATAAAACCACAGATGAAATACAAAGAGTAAGCTTGTTCTCGTTACCTCGCCACCTGAGACCCCTGAAGCAGCATTCAGGCAGGGGCACAAAAGAAGGGACACAGGCACTGCAGAGACTTGGTCCATGCTAGAACATCACCAAACCTGCTGCTCTTGCCTGTATCCCAGCGATTTACAGGCACAATATTCTAGTATGCTTTGATCTTTCCACAGCTGGGCAGGAATCTCAAGCATGTCTGATAGGGCCCCTAAGCCTATCACAGGCCTATTTAAACACAGATGCTCTGCACATCCAACACACAAGGCCACAACCAATTACTATGATACATGTGTTTTTTGACACCCCAGCTGCAAGTCACTTGAGCGTATTTACAATCCTCCTTGCCAGTCTCCCAGTAGTTTCCGACACTTCCAGACCAATATTAAGAGAATTAGTTAGCTGTAGTTTATGAAAGCATAAACTACATTATGTTTTAGATCCCCGAGACTAATATGTAAAGCAATCTTTTAATTTCATCAACAGGAGACTTTTTAAAAGCCCATTGTTTTGATTAACGGGCCAGGGATTAGTTTTTGAAGTATTAACATATAGTATTGCATACTGAGAAGCTGACTGATTCAACCATCTTACATCTGATAGTGAAGACTACTAGACACAACTTTTTAATGCCAAATGTGTTGGTAACAATGTTCAACTTCCTGTGTACTGATTCAAATTAGTTAATTTTAGTTTTCATTTTTACAGACACAATCTGTCACACTTTGATTCACAAGAGGCAGTATCTGTTATATCCATCTGCACAATTTTACTACTTAAGAAAAAGGTATCTCTAAGAAACAAACATCAGAAGGTGAGAAACTCAAAGAAAACATAAGAGAAATTCAGATGCAGTACAAGAAAATCTGAAAATTGTTGAAAGTAAGGCTAAGGACACACATAATTTTCCTGTAATCACCGTGCTCTTGGTACCTTCACAGTGTTCAAAGAGATGATATAGACAGATTTCTAGTAGTAACACATAAAACCCATGCAAACTCATACCAGTTGAAGCTTTGGCCAGAGCCCAGTTCCTTAACAAAAGTGCAAAATCAACAGAAATATCTGTTCTATAAAATGTGTTTTGTTATTTAGAACAACAAAACATCACACAATAATGAAATATATCATTAACATAAGAAGATCCACTTCCTTTAAAGCAAACTTCTAAAGTATTTTGATAAATATGCCTCAGTTGCATTCTTGAGAGTAATTATCAAGAGCCTTTATGATTAAAATATTGTTTGTATTTAATATATAAGATACCTTATAGATAGTTCCTTAAGATTAAAATAATTCTTTTCAAATGGCCATGGTGTCTTTTAATTCTAACAGAAATAGGTAGACAATAACTTTGGAAATCTTTAGCAAGAGGAATAAATAATTAAAAAAATTAAAAACCAGATGCCAAGACTCCAATAGCACCTTCTACCACGGTATCCTCAGTGTCTGAGTTTTTCAATAAATATTTCATGTTTGTTGTTCAATTCCTATATGGGGAGAATCTAGTACTTTTTAATGATGGATTAACGACTTTAAACTAAATTTTAAAAAAGTTTATATCAGAAAGAAAAAACCAAAAATTTAAAGTTAATAAATGTGTCTGTTTGATTGAAAGAATACCTAGTAAACATAAAAAATATTTAAACCCCAAATAAAAGAAGCAGTCCTACTTGTATCTGAATGTTCCAATTCACCAGTACAGCAGAGCAGATGCTAAGCTGATACCTATGTTAATGTTCAATAACTTTAGAACTTCTGAGGACTTATTTGCCGCCCAAGAAGTATTGCGAAGAAATCGTAAGTATTTCTTCTCAGTATGAAGTGCACTCCTATGACATACAGCTAGCATGGGTATTTGATGGAAGCATAGTAGATATGTAGTTTAAGATACTAATATTTTTAAGCTGATGGGTAACAACAGTTGATTATGCAATGTTGAAAATAGCATTACAATACATATAAAATACATTTTATTAAGTACTTAATTTTCTGTCAGCCTCTCCAAACATACATTGTCATAACTGATAATATTATCAGTCTTGTTCAGTAGTAACTGCAAAAAATAGGTGGAAAGCAGAATAGTTGTGTTTGTGTCCAATGAGTCACCCATTAAAAAAAATAATGAAGTCCTGAACTTGAAAAGTCATATTCATCTTAGGAAATAGTAAAAAAACCCCAACCAACTCAAAACTCAGGAAAAGCAGAGATTAAAATGAAAAATAGTGAGAGACCCCAATAAATTATATAAGGCCATTTCACACTGAAAGCCTGAATTTTGAGTGGGAAATTGACTATATAAGACGATTCATGTTTGATTGTGATGGAAACACAGGAATTTTGTTACAGAAATTTTTAGAAGACTGAAAAAAAATGAAGAATAGTTGAAAAACTGCCCTAATCAGCTATTTGTTTTGAAATCAAAATAATCTGATCTCTCAAGACTTCTTGAAGATCTAGAAAATATCCAATCAATTTAAAAAACTTTGTAACACTTTCACAGGACAAATGTCAAGTTAGAACAAATCTGAGAGTACAACCAATGTGTCTCAATAATAATTTTGCTTTTAACTCTAAACCTAGAATTACAAGCTTAAACATAGAGATAATAGCAAGGTATATAAAGGAAAATTCTATTTCCCAGATATTTCAAATGTGAAAATTCACCACCCAAAGGATCAAACTATTCTGTTCCATAAACAAACAGGCCTTTATCACAAGAGTAAATATTAGATGGTATTCATATAGATGAGAAATAGATCTTTAAAATTTCAAGAAATGTTGATCAATTGCACTTTAAATATCAATATAAGAAGGACAGGAAATGCTTGGTACCTTTCAAACACTGAGAGTAAGAAAGTTGACAACTGGATTACAATCATCTACCTGAGGAAACCAGATAAAATTCAATCTGACTCTTGTTTGAATATTTTGGTTGTAAGATTTTGCTTTCATTGCTAGACATTGTTTATTTTCAAATATATGTTTCACTCAATCTGCCATGCTTCCTCTGTGAGGCACATTTTTAAATGAAGACAGAGAAGAATGGCAAGAATTCAACTCAACATTCAAAAGCAAAATTCGTCATACAGTCTTATATTAAAGAGACTCCCACTTCTCCATATTAAGTAACATACAAGGTTGTATTTTATTTTTTCCTGAATATTTCTTTATTTTGCACGGATATACTTCCAAGGATATACTATAGAAACATATTTCGCCAAGCTTAAGAGGGCAAAAATCATTGACCATTGAAAACATTACCTGCATATAGTGTTACAAGTGAAAGGCACATTAGATTTTCTCCTGTTGTTTTAGGTTTATACGGCAAGATTTTGGTGGCAGGGCCTGGTGTCAAGAGGTGGCGACAAGAGACCTAGGGATGCTGAGCTCATCAGCAGCAACATTGGTGGTGTCCCTGTGACAACATATTTTAAAAATATGCTGCAACAGGAGTGACAAAAACATGGTAGAAACAGCCCTGCAGACACCAAGGTCAATGAAGGAGCGAGAGGAGGTGCTTCAAATGCCAGAACAGATTCTACATTGCCGGTGGAAAAGACCATGGTGAAGCAGGTTGTTCTGCTGCAGGCCAGGAAGGACCACATCAGAGCACATATACACACTGCAGTCTGTGCAGAAGCCCACACAGAAGCAGTTTTTCTGACAGGACTGAGCCCCACAGGAGACCCATGAGGAGCAAGACTGTTCCTGAAAGACCATGCCCCATGGAAGGCACATGCACTGGAGCAGTTCTTGAAGAATTTGCCTGGTGGGAAGGACGTAACAGTTCATGAAAGACCCATGGAAAAGACCCAGGCTGGAGCAGGGGAAAAGTGGTAAGAGAAGAGGGCAGCAAAGACACAGTGTTATGAACTGATCACAGTTTCATTCTCCATCCCCTCACGCTGCTCACTGGTGAGCGTGTAGAAAAGTCAGGAATGAGGAAGTAAGGTTAAGCCTGAGAAGAACAAGGTGTGGACAAAAGGTGTATTTACTTCCACTATTCTACTTTCTTTTAATTTGGGAATAAATTACATTAATTTTCCCCAAGTTGAATCTGGTTTGCCCATGACAGTAATTGGTAAGCCATCACACTGTTCTTTTCTTGACCTACAAACCTTTTTCATCTTATTTTTTCTCCCTGTCTTCTTAAGGCGGGAGAGTGAGAGCAGCTTGGTGGGAACCTGACAGCCAGCCAAGGTTAATCCATCAAACTTTTTTTGAAGGCAAAAGTATTCTTCAATGTCTTCCTCAGAAACTTTTAACTTGGGCGAAGTTTTGGAGTGGTTTAGGAATTTAGGGATGTTGAAAGTCCCGACAGGTTTTAACCTCTAAATTGTAACCCTTACAACTCCATTTAAGCTTTAAAAATTGTATCAGAATGTAGTTCTACTTTAAGAATGGTACTCCCAAATTCAGTGCCCCCACTGAGACTATAATCGCACACTACTCTCTTTCACTGTCCCCTGCCCCCATTTTCCCCTCCCTGCTGTGCTGGGATAGAGTTGAGAATTGGAGGCGCAAAAGGCCAAGATCACAGGTTGAGATAAGAACAACTTACTGGTAATAGCAATGAAATAAGAAAATGAACAATAACAGCACAATATTAATAACAAAATGAATAAAAGAGTGAGTGATTCACATGGCTCCTCCTCTGCCATGTTTTTTAACTGAAAGGAAAACTTCAGTCAGACAGAGACAGAGTCCCTTTCCCTCAACCCTGGCAATGAGTGACATAGTATCAAATAACTTTAGGGTCCTTGGCCATGCTATTTCCCAGCTATTGCAAAAAATTAAACCTAGTCTAGCCAGAACCAGGAGAGATGTATACCTGAACCATGGATATCTAAACATTTGGAAACTCTACTAGCAGAGTTATGATGATTACAAAGTTTGTTTAGATTCAGTGTATATGAAAAGCAAGAATAAAAAGAAGGAAAAAATTAATACCTTATTTAAAGACAAAATAGTCTCAAAATATTTTGAGAATATTTTTCTCAAAAAGTTCATACAGTAATAGATTTCACATGCATGACCCCTCAAAGAGCACGTCTTTATGACATGAATAATATAAGAGATAAGCAGGGCTAATCAAGCTAGACAGACACAATGCCAGTGTAGCTATTTTCTATTACAGAAATGCATATTTAAAACTAGTTGAATAACTGTTTAAAAGTCCACTGTGCCATATACTTATTATTAAATACCCACTGATTTAAATATTTGTCTTTTATGTATTTTTTTGCTTTTAACTTTTATTATTATTTGAAGTATCACCAAGAAAAATAAAAACAGCCCAGCCAGACCACCTCTTTTTCAGCTTTTTCTAGTCACTTGAACTGTCTTTATACCACTGACAGCCAGATATACATTTAGACTATATTACAATACATTCCTACTTAAATTGCTTTTTGGTTGATCCCAAACCAACGGCGTAATCAGCCAGTGTTTCAGCGAACATCTGCCAGATCAGCTGCCAATGCTTTAACCAGTTATTGATCTCCTCACAAATGCCATGCAGTGAAATGGAGCTAAGTGTACTTGATTCTCTATTCCTTACACAGACAGATCCCAGTCTTACAGAAAAGTGAAACAAATAGACCTGCATCGTGAAAGCTGTAATCGTGTCTGCATGCTCCATAATCTTGACCTGCACTACGATGACTGAGAATCAATCACCAATACATGATTACCGGTCTGTTTACTTGCTTCAGAAAAGGAACAGCAGTCAAAATATCTCACTTGAAGCAAGCAGGCTTAGCTACTTAACAGGCTAATAAGAAACAACAAGACCCAAATATTTTCTGTATCTCACTACACAGATTGTAGCAATTAATGTCAAAGAAATAAATATTCAGTGTAACTGAGATGGATTCATGCAAAGTTGGTATTTAAAATATCTTCTAGTAATTGAAGAAAAGTGTTTATCGTTATCATTCTAAGCTACCAAACTTAACACACACACACACATACACACACACAGAGTTAATGGAACCCACAGGCTGGTGGGTACTGATGTGGCAGTTTATCAAATTTAACTGTAATGAAAGATAAATATTGCAGGCAATTCACACTTCATGAAAGGATAAAAGTGTCAGTGTATAGGTACCAGTTTTACTGCAGGCCATAATCAGCAAGTAAACGAAAGTGTAAATGTCTAAAAAGTTTATAGCCCTCTGTGAACGCCTCATCGTGTCAGGTATTGATTTAGGTTTTCAGAGGACTTTGCCAGTGTTGAACAACATGTCTGTGAACTTAAAGAACGTTTTACCTCTGCCAATACCATGTTTTACCTCTTACAACCTCTAGTTGTCTCAAACTAAATTTTAATATGCTCCCGTTGCTTTAATATAAGGAAATAGAAGAAACTATTCCTTACACAACTATTTTCTTCTTAAACAGAGGGCAGTCCAGAGTGAATGTTTCATATTCTCCTCCTTCTCCACAAACATGGACTCCATATTTCTCAGAAAGCTAACACAAAATAGAAATTGAAACATGTAAGTATTACATTAATGTAGTCTATTAAACATATTTTGCTGAAAATGTCAAAAACAGAACAGTACACATTGGTTGCTGGTTGGGGTTAAAACATGACATGTACCTTCCAAAAGACTACCCATTACAAGGCTGAAAAAAGTATCAAATATCATACAGTCAGTTCTTGATCTCTTTGTATGCCTATTACAGTGATCTAAAAATTACTGTTATGTGTTGTGATTACTGTTATGTGATGTGTTATATTTGCAGTAGAACTGGCACTGTAATATTCAGATAAAAAAATTGACTCCTAGTTCTTCTTTCTCAGTGGCCATGAAAGGTTGTTCAGATGCCCATATTTCTCTAACTTTCTTTAGCATATCTGTTTCAACTGCAGGAGAAACTTTTACTGTGAATCAACACAAGAAGTAGCACTTCACATAGAACTATACAATGAACACATTTTTGGATAACAAATTCAGAAACTGTGAACACATTTTTTCATAACAGATTCAGAAACTGTATCCTGTGTTTTGGTAACTATTCTTACAAAAAAAAAAAACTCTAACAATACCAATGAATTTTCTAAGTCAAAAGCAGAAAGCTAAAGCAAGATCTGAAGACAGAGAAACATGATTTATTTATAAATTGTACTTAATATACTTTCTAGATCAACTTATATTTATGAATGTTTCTGAAGCTCTGGATATCTCACTAAAACACATAACTAGACAAAACCAAAACATTCAAAATATGAGACATGACTATCTGAATTAATCCCTGCTTGATAAATGAGCAGCTGTGGAGCATGAACCAAAGTTCTTTTGCTGGATCAAGGACTGCACAACTGCTCAACAGCTCCCTGTACTACTGTTTTAATGTACTGTACTGCTAGATAGTAATCAAGCACCAGAACTGAGCATGGGGACACCCCCTCTTTGTCTACATGAGAAATTCATGTCCTCAATTCATGTCCTCAGCAGCAGATTATATCACCTTCCAAAGTGTCACTGCAGTAGCTGATTCAAACCAAGACCTGTCCAAGTTTTTTCACATTAAGCAAGTATTTACATTCTGCTTTAAATGATTCATGAGAACTTGAACTGCAGCCCTCAACTCCATTGCAAACACCAATGTTACTCTTGGGAATATTTATTTAACTCGCCTTTCCTAAGAGGAACAGAAGCCCACTCATGATGCTTCTGCAGTCAAAGTAGCAATACACTTCTCCAGAACATAGGAGACAGTTAGAAAAAGTCTTTCTGGATGCTAGAAGATAATTCCAAATCTCCTGCTTGTTTCTTTTTAAGCAAAGATAAGACTGGGTTATTTATACATTGTTGATTTCATTTTTATATGGTTATCAGAATACTTGTGTAGCAGTCTATGTCATATATTCAAATTATACTGTATTTTAATTGTTCATGCTAGCAATTGTAGTTTGTGTTATTTTACAGCTCTAATTCAAAGTTTTTTATTTTAAAACTTCAAAGAGGGTTTAGAACTTCAGTTACTTAAACCAAAGGCCTGAATCCTTTCCAGCCATTATTTTGAAGAAAAGGAAAATGTCGCTGTTGAGCGGCTAGCTGAGGACTGACCCAAGTTCTCAGACAAGCGAAGAGAGGAGAAAAGCACTTTATTGTTTTGAATTCCATATATATAGAGTTTACAGAAGTGCCCCAGATTGGTCAGCCCGAGACCTCCCCCCTACGCACAATTGGCCAGGCCCGAACTCACTCAATCCGGAGAAACTGTTTGCAAAACATCCAAACTTTATCTTGTTTATGAAATATAGCAAAATGTTCCCACGGGAAGAACCTGTGCTAGCCACAGGAAAATGCTCTGTGAAAACAAGACCTCGGTAATGCTCTATGTGAATATTTAGTCATCTGGTGCTGTAAAATCTAAATCTCTTTTGGACTATATATTAAACATTTTTTCAGTATCTTGTTATAAGAGTTATTTTTAATTTTTCCTTTCAAAGAAAGGAGCAGTAGAGAACCTTTAATCAAGTGCTCATTAAAAAATTACACTCTTGACGTAAAAGAGAACTCCATCTGTCAACAATGGCAACAAGGTTTCTATCGGACAAATACATCAGGAATAATTGATGTTGATGCAACAAGAATGGACAATCCACAAAACAGTTAGTCAAAACCTTTTATTCTTACTCTATTTGAAAAAAAAAATCTAAAGAGATTAAAAAATGAAAGAGAGAAAACCAGGAAAGATCTTTCTAACTGTAACCTTTCCACAGTGAATACATGGAGTGGCTGTTTAAAAGTCACTTTCAAAATTTGTAGGTCTGCTTGTAAACAGTGTCTAGAATAATTAATGGCAATTAACATTGCATACTCAGAAGATGTAAGACTATTTCCTATCTTTGTTGTGAGAAATTCACATTTTCAATGTCACTGGCTTCAACATCATTCTTGACACCAAGTATACAAGGTGCTAAAGGATTTTCAGTTCTCACAAATGTCAACAGGAACAAGAGACATTCAGCAGCTCAAAGAACAGATCCTTAACATTCATTTAACAAAGTCAGCAATATTTTTAAAATGTCATCAATAGCATGAAAACTTTGCTTGTTAATCATTTAGAATGTTAATATCTTCTCCTCTTCAGTCACGTAAATAACTTACAAAATGGAGTTAAACTCAAGATATAATTGCTATGTAACTCCACTATCTTTCAGTAGCAAAAGAGATTTTTAAAGTTCTGGTTACCTCTTTGCGACATTAAACACATGATTTCTACGATGGTATGGCAAAGACACTTTATTGCAAAAATCCAGGGTTCTTAAACTGTTAGTTTGTTATGAGTTTACATGCTTGGGAGGCACAACAAACATGCTTAATCAACCACCATAGACATAGATGAAAGTTACATCAAGACCCTCTTAATAGATATGCAAATCATTGTGGGTATCTAACAGGCATGAGGACAAGGAATTGTGGTAAACTGGCATTATCACAGACAAAACATAAAAACGTAATTTCAGAACTGGTATTTTTAAACTTACTTAGCTTGGTGTTTGATGCTTCTACATCAAACTCAAAGCAGACTCAAATATAAACTCTGGTGTTTTTCCCTAGTTGAATAATTTTTCTTTAAATATATCTACTAGCTCTGCCAACAAGCCTCCTGTTTTGAGGACACATCACCCTTTGCACAGAATTAAATACATCCTCAGGAATAAACCTCTTACTCCATTTCTCAAAGGCCCTACTATATGCAGTCTGATTGTGTAAATGGTAGGAAACCTGCAAAGAGAAATCTTTGGGGAAGTTTAGTATTACCTATGATTTTGCCACTACCATATCTTGCTTTGAAAATCTCTAAGTTAAACACAATTATTTAGCTTTATCATACTAATATAAAAGTTACTGTTCCTGCACTATTGAGGTTTCATGACTTTAGTTTGTTTTAAAGATGCTGACACCATTTGTGAACCATGACAAGAAATAATGTTTTTCATAGCAAAAGAATATAAGCAGAGGCTTATATTCTGTGTCCAAAGCTAAGCTTTGGGTTAGCACCTAATTTACGGAAGTACGTAATTTTTTGTAAGTTGATTTTACTGAATTTCTGCCTGTGTTACTTTTTAACTGCAAGTTTAACTAAATGAATATCCCGTAAGTAATACTCACCTCCAAAAGAATAGGCTCCATTTCACCTAGAGTTTTTCCTAGATGCTTATCTGGATCTAGACCTGCAAAAAACCCAGAAAGTGTAAAAATATTTCTTAAGAAGTACTCTTATGACATCAAGAAAGGTTTCTTTTTAATTTTTCTTTTTCAAATATAGCACATGTCCCTTAAATACTCCACAGCTTCTAAAATAACTGCTATCTTAAGGAAAATAGACTTAGCCGCATTTTCCCTGATCCTCTTTGGGCAAATGGTTTCCATGTTTATGGAAAAATGATGCCAGTTACCATTTCACTACATGTCAAGTGGAAAAGCTATTGTTTCCCTTAGAAATGTCACTAATCAGTGAAGTAAACACACAGGACCATGGTAATAAAAATACTACACAGATATTGCCTCTTTGAGTCAGAAGTTACTGGAAGGGACACATACTGTTTTCCATAATGAAAAGTTCTTTTGCTAAATCACACTCTGTGTGTGTGTGTTATGCATATAAAAATATAAGATTAAAAAGGATGGAGATATAAAGAAAACAAACTTACAGAATGTATTCAACCTTTTGATCCACCCCAAAATATTCTGAATGATGCCTACTTTTTTTTTTTCTTTTTTTTTTTTTTGGTAAATAAGTAACCCCTATTAACATTTGACAGCTACTCGAATTTGCTCCTCTGTATTCCTGTTTGAACTTCTTGACTTTGAGTTTGGCCAGCTCATGACAGTTAATAGTCACTTCTCAGGGATAAATAAAGTAACTGCCAGAAATCAGTAGTGGGATAAAATAATCCAGGAGCAACTGTTTCAAGAGCTCACATATTCAATCAAATAAATATCCTAGTTGGATTTGATACTCAGTGGTCAAAAGTTCTTACCATATGAAGCAAATGAGAAAAAACAAAATGATAACTCCTGAAAGTGAAGGAACACTGAGAGATTTACAGTCATCCCATTTTTCACTAGTTTTAGTTATTGTGTCTTGGGCTTCTTTTTGTGCTGATATAATACTTGTCTATTTTTTCCTACTCTACTACTTTATACAATAATAGGTATCATTAAGGAGCTGCCACCAAAATTACTCCATTCAGAAGCAATTTCTGAAGTATGTACCTTGCAAAGCACTTTAGATCGTTGATGATGAAAACTGTTCTATAAATGTACAGTACACTATTATATAAAGTCATTGCTGAGTTAAAATAGCTGATATGTCTCTTAATTTTTACAATCACGATCTTGGTATATTAAAATTCTTGTGAAACTAAAACAAGTTAGAGTGAATAAGATTTCAAAACACTAAGAAAGTTTTTAAATATTTCATTAAAGCACATTAAAAATTCCCTTACTATCTAGGGGAATGCTTTTAAAACTGCTTAATAATTAAAGTTTAAAAAGACTGAGTTTTTTTCCTCCCTCTATTCCTTTTTTGTATTGGTTTATATGCTCTTTAGTAATATCCCACACCAACATGAAAATCTGTGAAAGTGCAATTGTACCCTTCCTGTTTCTCAGCAGAATTCTATTTTTGGACAGTTTATATTTCTTTTGAAAAATATTTCTTTTAGTTTCCAAAACGTTTGTATTGTAAGTGAGTAGAGACTGTCTAGTAAAGGCATGAAGAACCAATGTAACTTTCAATTTGCAGAACCAGTAATCCACATTTCAAATCTCCAGTGGTACTCATGCATAGATGAAGCTGTATGTTTATTGCTACAATTAGACATAATAAGGCATTTGGAACCGTACTTAAAAACCGGTTATCATAAATCCATACTTCTATTTGGTACATTTCTCTATATTGATTCAGATTCTCAAAATGCTTTAGACCAAAGAGAACAACACATTGCAAATTCTTAGTACTACATCCTCCAAATTTTTCCTCAATGGAACTATATGTGAGGAAAGCTGAATGGATGGATAAATCAACAACAAGGTCCAGGGCCTGGATGGCTGTATGTAGAATTAAAAAAATAATTAGGAAAGGAACTATAATTTGCAGCACTGACATCTATTTTATTTAACTTGCATGTATCAATGGAAAGCAATTAGAATTCAATTAAAATATTCACTTTTATTACTTCACTGACTGACCTTGAAGTTAATGCCTGTTTTATTTAATGGCATCATCTACGAATAAATGTTAACCCTCGAATGTTATGGCCCATTATTTTCAATGCATTTTTAACTCCCCAACTGAACTACATTAATCAATCTATTATGTGCTGCCAAGAGACCAAGTGGGGCTTTATTTCTTTGAGATAGACCAGTACAGGATGACAGAAACATCTCAAAAGATTTGATAATGCTGTTTGTAACAGTGCTCAGTAAAAAAAAAAGTGCTTTCACCTTCCCTTTTGTAGTCTAGTTTTACTGCAAAATCAGTAAGTGATAGCACAAATGGTATAATCACTTCAATGTAATTTCTACTTCATCTGTAATTCCTGATAAATCCACTGACAGGAGCAGAACTCCTTCCTACAGATATCAACAATGGTTGCAGAATGCTCTTATGCACAACCACAAGACAAGTGTTGTAGAGAACTGCAGCAATGTCAAAAGATTTGGGCAGAAATTCATGGCTTTGTTCTATGGTGAAAAAAGAACATTATTAAAAGGTATTTCACTACTGTTGAGTTATGCAAAGGAACCATATTTTAAATGGTTCACTTAGTACATATGTATTAGTGTAGCAGAAGTCCTCACCTGAAGGTCAACTACCTGATATTACTTGCATTTATCAAAACCTTTAGAAAACCAAGCTACATTTTCATGGCATTACATTCAGCTAATAAAATTCACATTCTAAAGCCTTATCTGACTAACAAGAATGTGTTTTACATATGTTCAGAATTTTAAAATCATCTGGATTTTTAAGAAAGTCTTTTAAATAAAAATTTCTATTTTTACTTCTTAGTAAAATTTCAAATCACTAAAAATAAACAATAATTACTGGTTTTAAGAAATGGTTGTACATAAAGGTCTTCTGAAAACTACACTGAACCAAACTCTAACCCATAATATATGAACACATTGTAAAAGAATCACTACCACACACACACATCAATAAAATATGAGTTAACCATTACCTGTTGAAAATATAGGGACAAAAATTCTATCCTTTCCTGACTAATCAATCTTACAATTCAAAAAGTAAATCTTATTACTCACTGACTTCTTCCATAAAATAAGGTTAAAAACAGATCTCCAAAATTGGTATTATCATAATATTGTTGAAATATCATATTTATAGAATTAAGATTGATTTTGGAGAAAAAAAAATGGAACCTATTTTAAAGTTACAGCAACATGAATTTCCGTTTTTTTCCCTGACTTCTTGAGAAGTAACATTGAGAAGATTAGTAACTGCCACCGTTATGAATGTCAGGGTCTAAGACTTAACTTCTGATGATGTAGGGCCATGTTATGTGTAATAAAGTTTCTGGAAAGATCCTAATCAGCTGCTTACAAAGAGTAGAATTGTTTAGAATTTTGAATAAGAGGAAAGCATACTTTGGTTTCCTGGAACCAAAACTAGTCCCTTTCCTCTCAATCTCTTCATCATAAAGAAGACAGGGTTAACAGTTAGATGATAGGACCTGTAAGGCAAAGAAATTAGCATAGAAAGCAAAACAGTACAAAGGATAATGGCAACCACCTATCTTACAACTGGAACAGAGAAAATAGGACTATTTTTGAAGGTAAATTCCTCTGTTTCAAATGTGCCTTTTTTTTTTCCCTTTTCTAAGTAAACAATACAAAATCACTGTTTTCAGAAGGAGGATCAAGCACTATTCTTTACAGAGTACAGAATACAGGAGAATGTTTTTAATAACACAGGAAAAGCCTGTACACAACAGCATTAGCTCTTAACATAGGCTTACCCTGTAAGAGTGCAGGAATGTCTCATAACCTTTACCTTCACTTGCAACCAAGTGCACACCATGCCACAGAGATATTCTTGAACTGTAAATCTACACCTTCAGTTGCCTTGAGGTAAATTATTCCTGTTGTCACATTTAGCTTTCATTTCTATGAAGAGCTGGGAAGTGAACTTTTTGTCTGGCAGCATAACTTGACAGGTTCATCCTTAACTTCCTCAAAACTTTCACACATGAAAGGCTGTGTTAACAATGATGAACTGGATGGATTCCTTGAATTTCCTTGTCCAAAACATTAAAAAAATTGTAAAAATTGCCTAATTTTTGTATAAAAGTAATGAAAAGTGCAATAAATACCAGATATTACTGCACCTCTAAAAGACTTGAAATGAATATACTTCTAACTTACTGTATAAAAGGGCAAAATTCATGTGACTTGAATATGTATCTACTTCTCTCTTTTTTCTTTTTTTTTTTTTTTTAATGTGATAACTTACCCAGTGCAGGAATTGTATGGGGATGGAACCTATAGATACAGTAACTCTTTTCAAGCTAAGTGATAAAGCTATATGACATTAATCTTAAAATGGTTCTAGCATGTGTTTCCAGTGCAGTTTAATTAGGGTCTCAGTTTATCTTCCTTCTTGAATATTCTTCAAGTATGTTCTAAACTAGGTTAGTCTGATTTAATGAAATTTTAGAATTCTAAGAGGTAAAAGGATCTAAAACTCATCATGGAAGTAATGTTATTTTATCTGTAATTTCTTGTGAATTTTTTTTAACATCAAAGATTTTTATGTTCTAGTTAAATACAGGATTCAAAGAGATTTAGCTCTGTCATTTCAAGAACAGAAACATCAATAAATCTTGGAAGAAATTCTGTATTGTTTTATCAGATAACAAGGCACTATTTTCAAGCAGATTCTTTTACAAAATCACAGAATGGGTCAGGTTGGAAGGGATCACAGTGGGTCATCTGGTCCAACCTCCCTGCTCAAGCAGGGCCATCCTACAGCACATTGCACAGGTTTGTGTTCGGACAGTTCTTGAACATCTCCAGTAAGGGAGACTCCACAACCTCTCTGGGCAATCTGTTCCAGTGCTCAGTCACCTGCACAGTAAAGAAGTTCTTCCTCATATTCAGGTGGAACTTCCTGTGTATCAGTTTCTGCTCACTGCCTCTTGTCCTGTTGCTTGGCACCACTGAGCAGAGCCTGCATTCATCCTCTTTGCACCCCCACTTCAGACACTGATAGACATTAGTAGTCATCCCAGTCATCTCTTCCTCAGGCTGAACCGGCCCAGCTCCCTCAACCTTTCCTTGTAAGAGAGATGCTCCAGTCCCTTAATCACCTTTGCCACCTTCCACTGGACCTTCTCCAGGAACTCCCTGTCTCTCTTGTCCTGAGGAGCCCAGAATGGACACAGCACTCCAGGTCAGGCCTCACCAGGGCTGAGTAGGGTGGCAGGATCACCTCCCTTGACCTGCTGGCCATGATCTTCCTAATGCATCCCAGGACACCACTGACCTTCCTGCCCACTAGGGCACACTGCTGGCTCTTGTATTTCATGGTTTAAACAGTTCTAATGCTAGAAACCTTTGTAGAAGATAATTAAAATTTTGTTCAGTGGAAGAGAAAGAGGCATGGTTCAAGTGGTAAAATTTGTCTCATTTTTATTAATTCCATCCCCATGCAGACAAGTTATAAACATTTAAAATGTCATAATCCCCAAATAGATCAACAGAAGCTTCTGACAGGGAAGATAAATAGATTGCCTGTAGAAGGGTAAAAGGCCAGAGCAGAAATAAAGGATCAGACTATGACAAGAAGTCCTGCAAAACTTCAACTCAAAGTGATCTGGAAACCAAGCATCCATGGTTCTAACTACACAGATATGCCTTTAAAGGTTTGAGATAATGTCATTTCAGCACATAAGTCTGTAAAATAAATGGGTATCTAGAACTTAAATCATACCAAATATTAAAGAGCAGCAAGTAATATTCTAGTACTAAAAATACACCACTTGTACCTCTTGATTTTCATTTTGTTAAGATTATTTCTGCTTTTGACATCTCTCACTAAGCACTTTTTCTTCCAGTATTTTTAGCTCCACGTTCTCTGACTATTCTTCTGTCTTTTTCACTATAACCTGTACTTCTTTCCTGTTTCACTTTAAATGCCTAAAAGTGCACACTTAGCCTGCTGCTTCCATTTAAATTTTTCTTTAGATGATGTGATCTCCTGAAACTGCTACGTGATCTTTCCACTCTTAAGCCATCTCTCTCTTACTTTGCCTGTCTGTGACATCTCCTTAGGAAGCACTGCACTCAATAATGTCAACTTTCAATTACTTTTCTGTTTTCAGGCACATTCCCTTACTCTTCCTTCTAAATCCTGTCATGTGTTATGACAACATCCTTCCCATTTTCAAAAGAGTCAGCAAAGAGAGAATCATATTTCTCTCTAACTTGTTTCTAAACTGACTTATGCAAAATCTCATTTCTTCTTCTTCTGTAACACGCTTTATTTTCAAACACTTCTTTATACATTATCTATGTACTAAAATCTCTTTCCAAAACTTCATTTTACACTGCTAACAAAGTATCTGTCATTCATATACAAGCATCAAGGCAAATAACATTCCAAATGCAAAGATTATTTTCTCATCTTATTCTCCTAAACTTTCAACTATGAATCAAACTTTTTCTCCACTTGAAGTCCATTCCTAGTTCTCTTTGCTCTTACTTATCTCTTTTGCATCACATCTTAAATCCCAAGCTAATTTTTTCTTTTATGTCCAGTCTTGCATACAATTTCCATTTAGCTATGTTGATCTTTTCCCATGTGAATCTTTTCCATTAGGAAAAAAAATGGCCTGAGATAAAATGGCTCCTACGTTTTCCTAAGTGTTCCCAAGTCTGTTCATACAATGTCTGGTGAACAAACAGGTGTGGTATCTTTTTTTAAAATAATAAATAACATGAATTATGTAGATAAATGAGATCGTAGACAAACATATTAGGGAACAAGCCTAGGGCAAAAGTGTCAAATGCACGTAAACTCCAAAGGGCCAACAAAGTTTCAGAACATTTGTTTGAAAATTCAGTGACAACACCATATGCTAGCTAGAAGACAAAATTTAGAAGGAGGGGAAGACTAATAAGAATATCTTTCCTAAAGTACATCATAGGTAATTAATCAAATATCTAATCTGAAAAACATTAAAACTAAAATTAATTAAAGGTAATGATATGTGTATATAGGACAATACTTTAGCATTGTGCAGGGATAATTTTTCTAATAAAAGTTTAAGGCTATGTTTTAGAATACATTATCCCGAACAGAATAGGCAAGCATTAAAATTTGAAAGGACTTGAAAAATATTATCAGTCATTTTATGTTTTACTTCAAATTATGATAAACAGAGTAAGTGTTAAAAAAACCAAGTTAAATGTTTAAAAAAACAAGTAGAAGTGGCAGCTTGCAATGATTTAGAGGGCATAGTGTATTCAGTTAAAGGTGGGACTTGATGATCTTGGAGTTTTTTTCCAGCCTGAATGGTTCTATGTTTCCAAGGTTTTTTCATCTTAATAAAACAGAATGTTTTCAAGAGCAAATGTTGTGAAGACTATCACAGACTCTATTACAGCTTCAATGTCTGGTAGCTGCTGAAGGAAGAAAACAATAGAACAACCACCTGTAAATACGCTGACTTAGCTAAGAATAATGTCAATGTTTAGTTTACTTAGCAACAGGCAAGTAAACAATCCCTTCTATAAAATATGTAAGAAAGCAACTGGGATCTCATATTGATTTCTTAATAAAATGTTACTCAATTACCTTCTGTTACATTTGTGAAGGGTCTGAGAATTTTAAAAATTTTGAGGAAGCAAGTATCTCCTGCTGAGATGATACAACACGTTACTTGAATTTTCTCAAAATTACTTTAAAATTGCTCAGTACTAAAAACTAGACACATGTTCAAAGAACACTGTTCCTCTATTACTCAGATGATATACTCAGACAAAACTCACAACTACCAATTTTACTTCAGGATATGATCTGACATTGCAGTGAACCAAATTTAGTAGTAAGCTTTCTATTGAAAGACAGAGTTTTGTCCTCCATGCAGCCATGGTTTCTACAGAACAAGTTCCCTGCACTCACAAAATAGAGGATCCTCCTGGATCACCTACATGCAGGCACAAAACCACTGGATTTTTACAGGGGCAGAAGCAAGCAGAGACTTGTGGTTTGGAAGAGTCAGCTAGAGGTGGGAAGGAAAGACCCTTTGGCAGCAACCTACTATTACATCAATTTATCTGTACACTAAATTACACCCTCAGGAGTTTAACCAGGAACTGTGCCATGCTAGGTCTTTTTTAATGTAGTACTTTGCAAGTAAATCTTACTTCTGTGAAAATTAATGGGAGTATGGCTATCAATTTCAGTCAGGCAAGATTTCACTTTTGTACACTAGAGGCATACAAATAAACAGTAACATAGACACCTAGGTGGTTAGGTTTAAATAATAGATTCATTATACTAAGAAGTAATATTCTCTCTTTTTCAATTAAAAACTCAAAGACAAAAACATACACATCTCTAAACTATCAGGATAGTGGACTCCATGAATAGCAGGAGTATACCAATTTTCTAGATCATGTGAGGCAAGTGTCAGTATCTTCTCACGCCAAAAGAGACTCAAGTTGAATATACTAAAGACAGCTCATTTTAGTGAAGGAACTTAGGATTTAGGCTTCCACAGACCCTGTGATTTCAACTCTGCCCATGGCTGGGAATGTAGAATGTCTATAAGCACTCACACCAGCCGGACCTATAAGATAAAGAATGTAGTCATGGCATGAAAGAGCTCCATTTCATATGTAAGCTGATTAGCCCCAATTCAAAGTTTCAGCTTTTGTTTTTGTTCAATAGTTGAACAGTGCTATGGTATAATTTCTTTGCTATGGTCCAAAGAGAAGCTAGAAGTTAGAAACATAATTTAATCATTTAATCAGAGCTTTTCTTTTTCAACTTAGTATTTCTATTATCTAATCTCATAATTACAATGTGGGTTTTTTCAGGTATTTAATTAAATAATAAATGCTTAATTTACTATAAGCAAACTGGGGAGAAGTTGCAATGTATAAAGCAAATAATGCATATTAATCCCATGAAAGATAGAAATTTGACCTTATATTCTGATTTTGACTGAAACATTGAAGAAGCAATTCAACACACACCCCCATTCTCAAGGTAACAACGTGCGCTTAGAAAACTTACTCAATATAAATGCTACTTTTGAAACTTCAAGAAAAAATAGAATCACTGTGGACAAACTACTTTACTGCATGACATAAAATCAACTTCAAGTGTATCCTCATGTATCTGAGAAATTAAGTCTGTCATATCTGAAAAAGTATGGCGGTGCTTAAGTTTTAGTGTTAATATTTAAAAGATATAGGTATAGTTAACTATGTAAGTAAACTAAATAAAGTTGAACATCAAGTTTTACTAAGGATCATACTTTAAGGATCTCAGATTCCTTCCAAATGTAACCCTCCTCCTTCCCTTGCTTCCACATGTGTATTACACCTTGTACTGCAGTCGAAGAAATTTGCTTTAGAATGAGGTACAGGTAAGACCAATATACAAAGTTACCAAGATTTCAAGCTGAATCTGTAATATGTATACTCTGCAAGTTAATTAGTATTGTAATCCGTAAAACACATCTAGAGAGGAAGGAGGTAAAAATGCAACTTACTGTGTTATATTACACAATTGTTCTCTTACACAGTTATATATTAAAATGTGTCACATGAGCAATGGATATTACTGGAATTTCAGGCACACACATGTTAAAAACAATCAATAACTGCTTCAGTTTTAGCTATTTCTGAGTAACCTTACTCTGAATTTCTTGGATTTCCACTGAAGAGGAGTATATTTCAAAGATAAAAGTATCATGTATCATACAGGCATCTTTACCAGCAAGAAAATGGCACTGAAGGTAAATATGCAAAAGTAGCTTTTATACATACATATATATATAGGTATATATATAGTGCTCAGGTTTGCTGCTAGATCATGGAATGTTTTTCTCTCATCATTAAAGCCTACGAAATACACTCTAAAGGAAAGAAAGCTGATCTACTTATAGATCAACAGAAGGCTTGTGAAAAAGGTTGCTAACAATACTTTTTTTGCATATAAGTGAGAGCAATTGGCATCCCATCTGGAAAACTACACTACTCTGAGATTAAAAAACTCTTGCCACTGGCAAAGTTTATGGTATTAATTTGTAATGGTGGATTTAGGGAAATGTACTAAACTAATGCTCATTTACTTGCATAATTATGTGTTTTCTACATAAAATGACAGCCTTTTACCTTGTCAATACTGGCACTGAGTTAATGGAAAACAGGACAAGATGAGTGTACAAGTATGCCAGCACTGATGAATGTCAAGCTCACATTACAGATTTGCTTCTTGCTTTAACAACTGTACAATGTATCACCTAATGCATTACCCTTCAGACTCTTAAATCTGTTAAGTATTTTCATTGCAGTTTACTTTGATTATTAATCTAAGAGGGAAAAAGTTAAACTGTATCTTATCTCCTTTGCCACTTGATATGTTAAACAGCCTTCATACCTTAAATCCACTTTAATAAGGCATGCAATTATTAAAGCATTACGGAATGGCCCCAGAGCACAAAAGCTCCATTAAATTTGCTTACATCTAATTATATCTGCCTGAGGCAGGTGAGAAATTGACTCTGATAAGATCTTTCTTTTACCTGTAGCCAAAAAATAAAAAGGAAAAAATAACTTGGAGTGATTTTCTATCTAATTGCTATCTACAAGTATTTATGGTATTTGCTCTTCCAATGAATAGCCCACAAAGCTCTCTTTGTGCACTAACTGGTGCATTTTAAGTTTTTTTAAGACTGTAGAATACAAAAGACAAGCTTATCTTGCTTCAGGCATGACAGGTCATCAATGATGTCTACTTGGGAAACAGTTTTATCTACTATTTAAATCATATATCTTCTTTTAAAAAATTCTAATATGAAAAAGCATGTTACATATGATTTGTGGACTTTATTTTTTTTCTTCATGTCAGTATAAGCAATGAAAGCATTCTATTTTATGGAAATATAACATAAATATATAAATGTACTTTACATGGCCTGAAAACTATTATTTTAAAAATGGCATTTTTTCCCCAATTTAAAACCAAGTGTTTTGTAGCAGAAAACATGACATTCAAATCCTATGTATTTGTAACTGACCTCCCAAAATTCAGGAAAATGCTATTAAATTACATTGCTAGTTCCCTGTAAATGAATGAGGACATGTGGTATTTCTAATCATTCTAATCCTTCTCTCAGCCCTAGCAGATCCTACAGAACAATAGAGCAAGACCAGCACAGTGACAATGTAAAAACTAGTTAGAAACTACACTAGATAAAAAATAACAAATAAATAAAATTTTAAAAATAATTGTTTTTTAAAAGTAATGGAATCCATCCAGTGTAAAGGGATTATAATTCAATTATTGGTTAATAATTAAGGAGAAATTACATTGTTATAAGGCATTCTTTGAGAGAAAGAGAGATTAGGTATTAGATGGGGAAGTTGCCCAGGCAAACCAGCCATAAGACTTCTAAAGAAAGATTATGCCACTCTATTTTTCAAACACAGATCTTTAACCATTGATGCCACTTGTATGATACAAACTATTCTTTGTTACAGTGGACCACAAATTTAATCAACTCCAAAAGAAAAGGTTCTTTGGTCACACTTTATGCTTAAAAATTTATTTGCTACTCTCAAATACAAAACTTCACAGAGTCCTGCAATGAATATATTGTATTATTACCATGTTTCTTATGTGCTCCTTAGGCTTTTAGAGCACATCATTCCATAAGCCTTCTTACAAAACTTCATTTGACCTTATCTTTACATTCAAGCAATAAAAAAATAGGTTAACTTTCACATCGCTTTGCATCATTAAAAAACTCATTTTATATAGCTAACAATGAGAAGACGTTGATTTTCTGATATGCTAAATAACTACATTTTAAATACCAAAAAAATTTAGAGGCAATGAGGAATCATTTCTGTTTGCTCTTATGATTTACCAACTCCAAGACTGCTGTTACACAAAGTATTTTGGCCTCATAATTATATCTTGTTTGATATTAACTTATATTTCTATTAAAACTTTCATGGTTGCTTTATAATATTGTCTAGTCACCAGCCTGCATCATCTATAAATGACAATACTGTGAACTACTGAATTATGCATGCATCTTTACTGCACATCAAAACCAAACTAGAACAAAAAAATTATGAGAGGAATTTAATGACTTTGTAAGGAAGAATTACTTTCCAGCTTTTCCACATCTCCTGTAAGAATGAACTGCGTCATGTTAAATTAATTATTCAGACATCATGACTCCTACTGAGGCATTTTTTTATCATTTTCTTCATATTAACATTTCATATCCTAAAACATAGAACAAAAATTCTGGTCTTCTCTGTTATGTTGTCGATTTGTCCATGGGAAGTTTCAGTAGACAATATTGCTCAGAATCTGAATACATACCAAAAGCTGCCACTTTTATGATTATGGCTTGAATGTTAGATGATATCATTTCTTTAAGCAATACTTCCTGGTTCCAATGCCAAAGGTAAGCTAAAGGCTGAAGATTAAGCCTTCTACACCTTAAAAACAAAGAAAAAATTGGATATAACATCATGAATCAACAGCATGATTAATGCAAAATTAATGAAAATTTATTTCCTACCTTGAAATAATTTTTCTTCTATAATTTCAATGACAATACTTTCCTACTCCTGTATTTCATTATAAACATTAAGTCTAATATATATATATTTTTTAAAAAGAAATAAACTTGTTCTGACTATAATTCATCTCCATAAGATGCAACTTGCTGAGGTAAACAGATCTGCATGGGAACATAAGTAAAGCCATGAGAAAACACATTCCTAGAACTTTTGGGCCACGAAGCAATTAACACCTTAGGAAATCATCACTTTTGTGAACATGGCTAAGGCCAGAGTTACTGCTCTGTGACAAACGTGGCACATGTCACTAGTACAATATGCTGAATTTGTTGCTGTGATTTGGATCAAAACCCAAGGAAAAGAATAATTCAGGAAAATATATACAGCTTGTGATACAAATTAACAACTTGTTACTGTAAAGTTAATAATTTGTTTTGATACTTATCATATATAGACAGCATTTGATACGCAGCATTTGATTGTTTATCACATTAGAGGATCAGTAATTTGCATTATTGATAGGTAACATTTCTGCAAATTGTCAAGTAACCATCGGTAATTAAACGTGTAAGGTCTAGCTCTGAAAAACTTAAACATTTAACTATGGGACTAGTTCAGAGCATTTAAGACTTACATTTACTCTTCCATTTTCATGTTTTTTCTAATACATGCGCTCTCTCACATATATGGGCATTCCTCCATATGTTAGATAGACCCATTAGTATGAGTGTCAAGACTTTATACTTAAATGTATGTTTACTGTTAACATGTAAATGCATAGTTTGCACCCATATAATCTGATTGGTTTTCTTATTACTTTCATATATTTTAACAGAGCAGTAAGTTTTATAACGAACAGAAATATTAAGCAACTCTGAACGTATAGTTCACTTAGGTGCCTAACTTTAGCCAAAAAATTAGCTAAATCCAAGTAACCAGGATGGTTCATGTGAAACAGCTTTATTGCAAGGGCTACATCTACAGATTAATGTAAAATATTTTACCATTGAGCAAGCTTGGAAATAATCAGGTCTGTTTGAAGTACTGCGATTTCCTGTCAATCTTTTAGCTGTGGTAAGTATGTAAAACTCACAATCAACAAAAGTGATCTTTTTTTATCTACTAACATGAGAGGCAATTATTAAAATGTTTTAAGTATAAGGGAAAAGAAAAAGAAAGGAGTTATTTCTGACTATAATTTATCTATGTAAACTGTAAAGAAAGCAAACGTGCTCTGTGACTTGTTGACGTGAGCTCCATTGGCATAGCATTAATTTCACCATGCTTACAGTTCATAAAGGATTCCAGGTATTTGCTTTCATCATCAACAAATAATTAATGAACTCATGAAACTAAAATTAAGTTTTAACATAAAGTGGTTTTGCATTTCATCAGACATATAATGAAAATCTTTTTCAGACCCAGATCAAATACTGGCCTATATAACAGACACAATTTCCACTACATAATCCTCTTGTTTAAATGAGACTTTTAAAAGAATCACAATCTATATAGACGTTAGAGTGTGCATAATAGAAATGACAAATGGAAACTCCTGATTAATGATAACAAATTTTAGATTTTAAGGAATTAAGGGAAGATACACACATAAGGATTCTCTTGTATTTAATTCCTGATAACAAGTCACAGGATGTTCCGCTATTTTAAAACTCTGGTGAAAAATAGAGGGACTTGACCACAACACTGTAGTTATTAGAACTGAGTGATCTTTCTGTTGAAATCAAAGAACTGAACATACTCAACTATTTTCATATCAACACTCTGAATATTTTCAACAGATGAAAAGAGATCTGAAGAGCAATCAGAAACTCTGGTAAGGTCTCTACTAGATTTTTACTAATGAACACATGGTTTCAAGGGGAAAAAAAAGAAGAAAAAGAAAAAAATACCTACATTATTGAATAGAATGCATTCGGTATCACAGAACATGAGAAATCATGCAAATGTCTCTGCCTTAAATTTGAGTTAGAAAACAGACAAGTACTTTCCAGAATGCGTATACTGAAAAACAATAATACTTTCTTACACATCTTCAACTCGAACTCTCTGGTAGTCAGAAAGAATGGCTCCCACAGATACACCTTCCACTCCTTCTTTGTCCTGAAAAAAGACATGGAATATCAATGAAGCATTACATAATGGTTTAAACTGTGGAGATTCAGTATCTCTACTTGCAGAATCAACCAAGAATAATTTTTTTTCCTGTGTCCAGTACACAGAACAGAATAGGCTGGAATGCAGATCTTGCACAGAAGAGAGCAGCTCAGCTGACCTACTACATGGTTATTGCTCTAACACAGTCTACTTGACTCAAGTACCGTTCTAGAGAAGAAATAACCAAGGTAACTGAAAAGTATCAGATGTAACAGATTATCCTAAAGTTTTCCGAACACCCTGAAAATACCTTCTAGCTTTTCACTGTAAGTGAGGTCTTAGCTATCCCACCTACAAATAATTATCAGCAACATACATCATACAATTAACTGAATTGTTAGTATTTGGACGGTACGCAGCACAAGAGAGTGTGAGATTACTCTTTTTATCCAACATAGAACAAGAAAATTCACAAGAAACTTACTCAACATCACCGTTTAAAAATTCTGCTATAAAAAAAAGTTTTTCAAGACACATTTTCTCTGTTCATTTAAATTACCTAAGCAAACAAAGAGCACTTTATTTTTTCTTGTAAACCCACTCAGAATGTAACATTTGGAAATGCACACAGTTCCAGTATTTCATGAGCTCTTGCATTTTTAAGTTGCTTGAGTCCCAGTCAACATGCTGAACTTTCTTTTTCTAAACTTTGCTCCATCTGGACTTCAATAAAAGTTGTCTTCCTCTTTAAAAAGGGTTGATCATAACTATACAGCATGACTTACTTTCTGGACCTGTTCACAATCCTCTGAAGTTCGCAGCAAGATTCTACCTCAAAATTTTTAATTAGATACCTGTGATGATGCATCCTGCCCCTCCCTTTCTCCTTTGGCCTGCTCTATGACCTCGGGAGCTGCTGCTAAACCTTGACCAAGCAAGCTGAGCAGTGAAGCACCCCTTGACTGTAGCAGCTGGATGGTGAAGCGTTCCTGACTGTACCAGGATTTCTCGTCTGGTAAAGGACGGAACAATTCTGACTGCAACATTCACATCAGCTGCCCCACCAGGGTGGGGATCAAAGGATAAGCAGTTATCCCTGTCAGTCTAGGTAAATCATTTACCTGAATCATAGCCCAAGTGAAATGGCACCATCGTTACAAATTTCAAAATCGAATCAGTCTTTGCCTGATGTGCTGCTGACTTTAAAATTCAGTTCCTGATTCATATCAATAAAATTATGCAGAAGGTGTTTTATTCAAAATTATAATATAGTGAAAAATGTTCTGGTTTATGTCTCTCTGGGATATTCTTCCCTCAATCTATTACCTTTTTCTTTACATTAATTCTCACCTCATATTTGCCCAACAAAATTCCTAAGTTATTCATACCCATTGACATTACAGATGTAAGAGTCACTGTATTTATCAAAATTCCTACCTATAGTAATCTAAAAATTATATCAGTATTCAAATTATGTAATTCCCAATGTCATCAATGCATATATCCATTAATATGAAGCTTAATGCCAGATCATTTTCAACAAGCTCACAGAGCCATAAACATATTTTTTTTCATTCTGTTCTTCAAGTTCTGACAAAATATATGCATCAGCAAAGATACTTGCTAAGAAAATTCCCTCAAATTAAAAATGAAAGTAAATGGAAGTAGAGACTTAAGTGTTCTCTTCTTATACAAACACAACATGTCTATAATAAAATGAACTGTTGCACTGACCTACTTGTTTGGGATTTAAAAAATTCTATTAGTGAGTCCTAGGAAATTTCAAAACCATCCTATGGTAATGGAATTTAAAAAGCCTCAGAAAGTCATAGAACTTCCACTAAATGACCACTGAAACAATAGCCCAAACCTGAAATTTATGCATCAAGAAGATTAAACTCATTGGTTTTGTTTTGAGGTTGTTCATTGGTTTTTTTTTTATTCTACAAATCTATAATACATTGGATGCACATGTTCATGACTGTATATATATCTATAGATATCTATAGACATCCATAGATATATATAGATATATATAGATATATAGATACACATGCAAACACATAAATATGTACACATGTATACAACATATCTTAATGTTAGCAATGCAAAAAGGCTGGTATTGGTTGCTTGCTGAAAACTTACATTAAATCTGATTTAAATAACAACATAGAAGATTTTCTGCACTGTTGCTAGTATATTTCCTTTGATAATACATAAGTTTTAATTGTCTTTTGAAACGGCAGTACATTGTCATTTTGCAGTTGTGGTTAGCACTCATGTTTAAAAAATTCTCACAGGTAGTTATTTATCACCATCTCTTTTCATTTAGTTCTTCTGATGGAAAAGTGCAAATATAAGCTTTCATCACTGTCCAGACAATAGCTTCCACTAGGAGAAACCTCAATATACTTAATACATGCTTTGAAACAGGAGAACGAGTTAATATACTTAAATACTATGAAATGGAATAAATTCAATCCCCCTAATTTGTCCCGTTCAACAAATCAAGGCAGGCTGGCACAAATTCAAGAAATAAGAATATTTGAAAGGAAGAACCATGGAGTATAAGGTAGAACAGAAAGAAATCATGGTCTGATAACCTTCACAAACTCCTCAACTGGACAAAGTTTGCATAAAGCCTTGCCCCACAGTGTATTCAGCTCAGCACTTGAAGCATGCAAAGAGTACTAACTGAAAGCTACTTCTTCACTGGACTTATTCTTTGGTATTGAAAGAGTTATTGGAGACCTTGCAAACAGATAGCATTTTGTTTGACTAAGAGCTGATCATGGTTAGCAGAGAATCCATCCCAGAATCAATAGTGCCTTCACTTTCAATGTGGAATCTGATCAGGTTTGGTATCATTAAAAGCATGTTCACAAAACTGCACCTAACAAGGGTAAGTGAAGCTGACATCTGGAGGCTAAATATCAGGGATCTGCACTGAACTCCAAAAGTGAATTCAGGAAAATTCAGACAGAAAGATGTTACATGCTGTATCATATAAACAGTAATGAATAACATAAAAACATCTGAGGAAAGTTAATATGGAAGGGCTTTTTTGTTTTTCTTGGGTTGAGTGGATTTTTTAATTATTTAGAAAAGCATCATGTAAGGTTAATTCAAGAGATATGTACCTATGTTAAATTTTACTAATATGTTTCTAGTGCAATAGGCTCCTCTAAAGTGAAAATAAGTTGCTTCTCTGGAATATTTGGATAATAAGAAAGTACTTGTACTCAGCACAATATACTCTCTCACAAAGTATAACAACATAAAATATGCAATGTACACACAAAACCAGAAGCTAAACACAAATGTATACAGATACTAACAAAGTTTTATTATCCATATGACATTTTAAAACATACTTTTCCCCTTTAGAGCGACCAAAAGTACTCATTTCAAAAGGCAGGTAGAAAAATAAACTTTTAAAAAGCAACCAAATAACACATTTTTAGTAGCTTTTTTTTAATGTACCTGAGAAAATTATTAGCTGGGTTTTAATGGTAATTGAAATTACACCATTATTGTATGTCTTATTAAAAAGTTAATTTATTCCTGTTCACAGGACAAGAACAATAATCTTCATGAACAATTGTGTTGGAACAGCTAATTGATCTTTGCTTCCGTAACCGTACAAAACATGCACAATTTATGTTTAAGGCATCCTAGTTTTAAAGTTTTTTTATTATTTTAAAGAGTTTAATGAAAAACAAAATTCAAACTTGCTGCTCTTTTTGTATCACAAATTACTGTTAGCTGAATTTCCTATCAGGAAATAGTATAAAAATTTAACAGTTTTGTGAAAGGTCCAAAACATCACTGCTGTTTTTAAGGTGTCTGTTATATCCATGTACAATTCTGACATACAGCTTCACAGCTAAAGTAAAAGATAAACAGAGAGGTAAGATTAATTTGTATAGCACAGTTATTTTAATTTTGCTTTTTTTTCCAATTAATGATAGTAACAGTAATCTGAGGAAATTACTACATATGCATTGTAGCATACAATACTGGCAGAAGTATTCTACAAGTAAGTAAAAAATTTATTGCGGTGGTATAAGTATGAAGGTTTTCTATAATTTCATATTTTAATGTCTTTACCTGACCCTTTCAGAGTTCAGCAAAAAGAAAATTAGTGCTAATGCTTTCAATTTAATTAGTACATTACATGCACTGTAACTATTAGTGGGAAATGTTATATTAATGAATGTAAAAGTTAGCTGTAAATTACCTCAGAGTTATTATCAATTTCCCAAGTTACTGCTCCTTAAGATAACCCTCTCCCTTATGGTCCTTCCGGTAATTTTTCTTTGCCTGATAAACACGATGATTAAACAGCACACAGTGCAAACCTTTGATACTTTTTAAATTAAATCCATGCCCAGCCTAAGGGCTGTGTCTGATTTCAACTAAATGTGTCAGTTAATCAGATAAAAAATTATCAGCAACTCAAAGAAACAGCAGCCTTAGGCTTCATCAGCGCCAGAGAAAGCTGAACAAAATAAGACACACAGACAATATCACATTATGAGTAAAGGTTACTGCTAAGCGTATCACTGCACGGAACTATTCACCACCTTAATAATGTCTATCTTAAATGAAATATTGCATCCAAAATCTAAAATAACAAAGAAAAAGGAAGTGCTATACCTATGCCTATATATGCCTATTCACATGTATTGTAAGAATAATTGAGTGCTGCCATTCAGAAAAATGCAGAATAGCCCTAAAAATTTACTGTGTAGAAAAGACCTTTGTAAGACAATGAAGTATAAATAGCTGAAAAATGGTAAAACTAGATTTAAGTTTTAACATGTGCTTCACAGATTTGCCACAATAGAGTTCATCTTTTATGGCCAAGATATAAAATATGTTGTCTCTAAATGAAATTGTCTTTCCAATTAACATCCTCCTTAAAGCTTGTATGAATAACTGAAAACTGCTATCCATATTTAAATTAATGTTTAAGGTTATTTGTGTCTAAATAATGATTACCATGCAGTTGCAAAACTTGAAATTAAAGCACAACATATTTGCAGGAGTGTGACTGACAATATATACCTTAGTAACAGGACTTTTAGGCTTCCACAATTGAGTGGAAAACTCTTAAATATGAGCTTTGCCTTATAATTTGTGAAGCATTCTAAGATCACTGATTATAGTGATTTCAAACAGAGTATGTGATTTTTTCTAAGCTTTGATATATCTGTCAGATGCAGCTGCAAGTAATCATAGAGAGTATGGAAATATTCCTGAGACATAAGGATATAATAACTCTGTGTCAAATTGAAAACCCACTATTTGGTAAGGCTCTGCAGACTAGCTATGAATCACACAGATCATCTTAGCGACTCCAGATCACTACACACCATCTGGGACTTTCCTGTCTTCCACCTCAAAGCACATATATCTCATCATACTATCATTCCTTAGGAAAAAGTAGTTCCAAAAAGAGGTGGGAATTAATATAATGTGGATGTACATTAAATCCCTGTGTGAACACTCCCATTATGAATTTCAGGAGTCTTCAGTGGCCTTATCTCACCATGCTTTCGAAGTAAGTTACTGAATAACAGTATCTATATAAGGTGATAATACTATGTAACTAATCCACTTTAAGAGCTAATTAGATGAACTTTTACGAATGCCCTTCACAAGACACAGGCACCCTACCACCTATCTTTAAAGCCTAACTTCAGGAGTTTTACAAATGTAATTACTAGAACACTGCACACACGCACACACAGAGTCTATTAATTCAGTGTAGGAGTGCTTTCAGTATCTGATTGCAATCTCACAATAAACACATTTCATTAGTAGATGGTCCTCTTACTACCTGGAAGTGGCAACGTTCAAGGAGATGGCGCAGACATTACGTTTGTTTGCACCTAATCACATACAGCACAGCAAAGGAAAAAGGAAAGAAGCAAAACAGACAGAAATACCACTCTCAAAGTCTAATATCAAAGAGAAGTGTACTGAAATACTGAAGTTCAAAAAGCTAGAATTACACTCTAAACAGGAGAAACAGAAAACCAGGAAAAAATCTTCCACCATAGCTATATACCACACCATAAATGCTGGGTCTTCCTGATATATTGATTCTCCATTTAACTGCACTTAAAAAGTGAACAATTAGTCTAGGAAATAAGAATTAATAAATTAATTAATGTTTTATCTGATATATTATTAATTCTTATAAAAGACAATGAAGTTGCTATATAATTTTAGATACCCTACAACTTCACAAGATTATTTTTCTAAACTATTTAATTTAGGTTGATTGGTTCATTTTTCCAATTAAAAATGTCATACTGAAGACAGTGATTTGGTAAAAATTTAAAATAGTTAGACATATTTATCAAAAAACATAGAATATTAAGATAAAAATCAACAGATATCCACTATTGTAAAGGCTACCTAAAAACCTTTCTACAGAATTGTTTTTGCTTTTTTTATACCTGTTAACTGAGTAACTGTTAAGTGAGGCCCACATTCAATCCACAGAGGCTACAAAATCTTTGACAATGAAGCAGAAGTCTCTAGCTGAACAAAAAATATATATTTTTATTTTCATTTTGTGCAGAGAATTGGCTTCAAATAAATGTCTGCTTCACCTTTGGGAATTCCAACTCTTAAATATTCAAATAATTACAGAGCAAACTTGCCTGCAGACACTTCTTTCAGGAAATCTTACTTACAAAATTACCTCAACAAAGACTGATTACTTAATTTAATAGCCAAAATTAACATGAACAGTCAGCTCCAGATTGAATAAATGACATTACATCAAAACAAGAAGACGCCAGTGAACAACTACAAAGCAAGTCAAGTAACCATGCATGTTTCTGTTCTGATGCTAAACTGGATATTTTAAGTGTTGGTGATTTTAAGTGTAACTATTTTGCAATCAAGAGCAGTTATATTTATCTAGAATTAGTAGTCAAACACTGTGATTAGATTTAAAAGCTAGGGTTTTAACATACCAACACACACAATCATGTATAAGTTCTTCAGAATGAAAAAAAGTAAAAAGAAGTATTTGTCTTATGAAGGCAGGTACTGGCCTATATTATAATGTGTTAGATCAATGTCTTGCTGAAGACAAACCACTTGCTAAATAAAGAAAAAGGTCAAAGTTTGTATGTTTCTAGTTAAGAGAAGTTTCATGATTTAGATAATGAAACTCAGTTCACTTGCATCATAGTCTGTGACCTCGGACAGGCAGAATTTCACTTTTGGATTTCTTTTTTGAAATAGTATCTTTAACAAACTGTAAGAGCCAAAAGCCAGCCTTGATAATCTAAGTTCTTGAATTCAGACACAAGGTCTTTTTCCCTTGCTTTGACCACATAGCCTCCACACAGACCAACTTCTAAGTGCTAACGGTAAGGTACCCCCTCCACAACGAAGACCAACAAGACACGGATCCAGTACAGCATCTATAAAACAAACTCAGAACAGACTCTACTGCTCTGGTTATCTGAGGTATACACCATGGTTTGGGTAATTCAAGTCTTTAACAGGCTTCCACTAAGGGAAGCTACTCTGGGAAAATGTCATACAAAAATTATCTAGTCTCATTTATTTCTATATGAGTATCGTCAAGGCCATGTTATTTAATGAAGTACTTCAGAACACATGCTGGCAAATACTGAAGCATGTAAGTGACTTGATTCTTGTTCATAATTCTGTGAGCAAACAGTCCTTTTTGAGAAAGCGAAAATGTAGGCATGATGTGATATCTACTTTTCCCTTTTTTAATTCTTTTACCACATGCAACAGCACAAGACTCAGAACTATGGAAGAAAAACATGTCTTAAATGAAAACGAGCCATTTTGTCCGTTAGAAACAAATACTTTTCTCCCTTACGTTTTCTTGTAAAGAAGTTTTTTTAAAAAATATTTTTCTAAAATTGACTCTTAGATGTCACAATGTGACAGTAAGGTAGTTGACTGCTTATTTTTACATATTCTGAATCATGTAAGAATTTCAGGTTAATTAAGCCAATTTCATTGACACTAATAAGTCTGATAAGTAGTTATGTACACATACACTTAGATAATTCAGTTTCCCATATACTACATCTTTCAAAAATGTTTTTCATAGTTATGAAATGTATGTAATGTGCACAGACACACACTCACACTCACACTCTCACATACATGTTTTCTCACATTGCCAGTGACTCTACCTACTTTAAAAGGAAAAATACTTTCAATAGGACAAATTGCTTGTAGTCTTCTTATGACTTCAACTCCAAAGATCTGTAATAACCTTTCCTGTTTAGAGAATATATTTTCATAGTACTGAGCATTCAGAATTTCCAGTATTTGTAGAAAATAGCTCCTGAAAGTATTTATAAATCATACTCTTCACCAACATTTAACTGTCAAACTTAGCTTTTCAGCAGCTAGTCTTGAAGAAATGATACCTGGAGCATAGTGTACTGGACCAAAATACCACATTCTATAGGAGAAAATAAATTTTCACTTAAGGTTGATCAAGATATAAACTTATTCAATGTGATATTTGAACAAGTCATGCAAACACAGTCTAAAGTGTTCATTACCACTTGCCTGAAATATTGATCACACTCAGCAATCTGAACTACTTGAATAAAAAAATGTAATATGACAGACATGAAAAACAAAGTTTTAGCCTCATAATCCCTTGATGAAAAAGAAGATATTTCATCAGTAAGTGCAGATTTTTAACTTAGACTCTTACAAACAGCTAATTCACATCTACATCTATGCTGAGCCATGTCTCCTGGTAACATGAACATAATTTATAACTAATTCATCCTGTGAAGATGCAAAATATTTGCAATCATTTCTGAATTGTCACAAAAACTATAATGCTGAAGTACATGTAGAGTAATTAACTGATTAATAAATTCAAAATTTTTAACTGATGGCAGACAAAAACCCTGTTGTTATCACTGTCTTCACAGTTTTTTCAGTTTCTTAAAGTGCCAAACTATTTCTTTAATATAGAACAACTATTATAGCAAACATTATTACAGTGGCATGAGTTATGGGAATATGAAATTACCTGATAATGAATTTATAAGAAGAAAGACATGCTTGAGGCAATAAGATTTACTATATTTCATTTGGTATTACTCTAATGGGAAATTGTAGGCCACTGTGGACAATCAAAAGCCAGCTGGCAAGAAAGGTTGACAATTTTCACCTGAAAAAAATCTAGGAGTATATGTTTATACATTTAATAATATAACACATTATATCCAAAGCTAAAGGTTATTTGACAAATTTAATCTTTCTTGCTTCTTAAAGACACAGGAGAAACATAAACCTTTAATTGTATTTGCGCAGTGCAACCGAGTAAGGCAGCTGTAGCCTACTATGATACTAATAGCACAACTTCACCAACTTTAGTAACATCATTCTTCACCAGCTGACATGCAAGAGCATTAAAGGCAAGATTTAAATTACACTGATCCATTGCTATCACTAAAAAACCACCCTATACTGGAAGCATCCAAGGATTCAATCTTTTCTGCATGAAACAATGTCACTTGTTCTGCTATATGTGCACATTTGTGGGCAAATTGTGTCCCTCTGAAAATTTCTTCAGAATTTCATATTCACATTTTCAAGCTACTAAATCATTTATGCTGCTATTACCTCTGTGAGCAGATAATCTTGGCATGGACTCTCAGAACACAAAAACTCACACAAGATCTCGAATAAATACTGCAAATTTCAATTTTTCCCAATGACACCATGTTTTAGATAAACTCCCTCAAAAATATTCTTATTATCTGTACTGACAATAATCAGCTCTTCTGATCTTATAATCACTCCTCCTCACATAAAGGCAGAAAACAGGACCATGTAAAACATTACGCTGGAGAAAAACAGTCTATTGAAAACACAAGTTCAAAAGAAAAGCCTCTTTCTTTTTGTACTTGGGACAGAAACCTCAGGAACTCTCCTATAAACTTCAACAGCATCTTTGTTACTTCTCCAGAAGTCAACATTGTTTGGAAATTATTTAAAACTGTTAGGAATCTCAACAATGTAACACCAGATGTTTGTTTCATCAAATTAAGTTAGCATGGTGAGATTCTGTATAATTCTATTACCTAAATAACAGCAATCCTACAAATAATATGAAAATGAGACAGTGAATAAAACTCAATTAAATGAAGGCATATTCACGATTTTGAAATTCTTCTATAGTTTATACAAACTTAAAGCAATTCTGATAAAATACTCTTTAAAAACCAAACCACTCAGTTTTTATAATGGTATACATTTTCTTCTAATTTTTGGAACAGTAAACCTCTTCAAATTTAAGTACTGACACAGTAATTCCTGTTTCAAAACTACAGTGTCTATACTGCACTTCCCATAAGAATTCATTGAGGATTTAAACTTCTTGAGCAAAATAAAGAGAATTCGGCATGTACTTAGTGTTACTTTATGCTCTTCATCTATGACATCATTTACTTCATCATTCTAACTAACATGTATTCTGGGAATACAGCCCTGCCTAGATGTTCTAGATCAAAGTAAGCTGTTGATAGCAACAAATTTTTCTCATAAAACAGAAGTAGACCAAAGAGTCTGAAAGCCCCTAAACATAGCAAAGAATCACCAATTTCAGCCTATCTACAAGACAGAGTTCAGTCAGATGAAGAATGCAATCATTTTACTAGGAGAGTGCAAATGTAATTCAAGAAGTTCAAATGTTCTGGATCACTGTGCAATTCAGTCTAGACTGATTTTCCTGTTGGAGACCTGGAAAGGGGAAAGAACAGGGCAAGATGGCCAGGATGTAAGACTAGAGAGCACCACACCGCCTGTCAGATCACACTGCTGTGGATAAGCAGGAGCAGCACTGAAAAGGGTGTATAACCTCACCAGGATTTACACAGACGAAAAAAAAAAACCCAACATGATTAAAAAAAAAAAAAGGGAATCAGAATTATCAGTGCTGGAGTTCAATTAGTACTAAAGGATTAATACTAAAGTCCATATTTTTGCTTAAATGTATCCAAAAATGAATTTAATTTGTGGAAGATAAATATTAAGCTATAATGTAGTTGTCTATCATAGGAGACAAATATCACACAGCAGAGTATCAGATTAAAGAAAAATGTTTCTAGTACTTCTGTGACACAGGTGTAATTGTTGCATTCCACACAGAATGAAAAATTAAATCTCTGCCAAGTCTTAGACATATGTAAAATAAATGGACTATTTGTTAAAACAAAATTCTGATGCGTAATTCAAAATCACCACCCACTTCTGTCCTATCATTAAAAACTAGTTTTGCAGTTATGGAACACCGTGCCATGAATACAAAGGCACATTTTCTTAAGTGCATCTTTTTGAAAGATACACTTGTAATAGAGCAGTGCTTATAAATTCAAATTTAAAACATTATTTTATTTCCATTTTCAATGTCTTGGAATGTTTTCCTTTTTTTTTCTTCTTTTAAACTCTACAAATGTGCCACAAATATTTATCCCCTCTAAATTTTCTATTTTGAATTTTAGTAATATGTCATTATTAACAAAGAACATGCAGATGACCTTGGGTTTTCCGATTTCCTTGATTTTGAGGTAATTTTGTAGCAGCAGGATACAAAAGATACTCCTTAACATTTTTAGTACCAGAACAAAACATTTTGAATCAAGATAAAATCACTACATCATGAATGTAAATATCACTCAGTGAAAAATAATATCATATGACTAGAAAAGACCATCCCTTTAGGGAGAAATATTGTGTTAAAGTGGATTATTCTTCTAGTAGTGTAATGGAAAGGCATTCTACCTAGTCCCAGAAGAAAAATCAAAATATGCATTTAAGTGGAAATATTATGCAATGGATAGGACAAACTAAACCCCACAGAGCTGTAAAGAGCTACATATATATACACACACAAACACAGGAAAACACATATATGAAATTTTATTTATACACTTTTTATTTAATTCCATACATATATATTTAGGCATATAATTTTAAATTTTAAAGGCCAAGTGTGTTGCTCTAGGCTTATCTTGCAAATATCGAGATGTAGTCACATCACATATTCTGGTTTTGGTCAGAATTCCAAATAATATATACAACTCCGCTCCATGCAAGAAGTTGTGAGTATTCTTTTTTAATTTTCTGCACATTTTGTGCCAGACCATATTCTAAACAGCTTTTACAAAGTGATAATGTTTCACTGACAGTGTTTTGTGTACTTCACATAAAATTAAATCTCAGACAAACCTTGAGAAAAAGAAAGCAGAAAGCTAAGCAATACAGCATGCTGCTCTTTTTGACCCACAAACGATTATCAGTTATTTTAGAAGTTATGACAGTTTTCTCAAGTCCTTAAGGAGTCTGACACCATTGGTATAGCTTTTAACACTGCATTTATGTTTATATCACAATACAATAAAACAGCAGGAATAGTGTTCAAATTACTTGGGTATTGGATGCTTTATTGAAAATAACAGTATTACCATAACATTAAAAAAAATAAGACTTCTTTGAATGTGCTAAATAATCACTGCTATCCATGCTGCATGTGAATTATGGGACGAAATTTGGAAGGCATCACCAATTGCAACAACTACTAGGTCTGTCCCTCTAATGGAGGACTCCATGCATGAAAAATAAACCCTTATTAAATTGAATAATCAGTAGTATGTCAATACTTGAAAAATTGTTGTGAAATCAGTGCTATGCAAATTATTTATTGTTACAATACAGATAACTTCATCATTAGCGTTAATATTTACTGTTCTTTAACAGGTACAAAGAAAAAGCAGAATGTAAACCACACAACCCCTCTTCTCTCCATCCTTTCCCTGCAGATTGCTACATAAATCACAGCACCAATGGTACAGTACTTAATTTATATCCAACTATATTAGTAATTTTATATTTTTTTCAAAATATTTACAGCTACATTGTCTTAGATTCTGCCCTCATTTATTCTTAGGTTAATCAAGCTTGATTCAACATCACTTGGATTTTTAAAGGACGGGAAAACAGAGTACATTTTTAAACTATTTTGATATTTTGTAGCATTTAATGCTAGAAATGCAAGGCTAAATTGTGTTAAACCTCTCAGACAAATTTGAAACCAGCTATGTTTGAACTTGGGCAAACTTATTCACCACCTCCTAACCAAGAACTTCCATTATTTTCAATGGCAAAGAACAGCTTAGCAAAATTGGTAACCAGTGATGAGGGTTTCGAGAAGCACTACTACCACCACCCCAGCCCCTCACACCAGAGGAATCCCAAGTAATGAGATGGCTTGTAAAGGTTTCAAAAAGAGAAATTTGAGCTGATTTTGTATTCAGTATCACAGGAAATCATACTACAAATCCAAGCTTAGCAGGTAAAACTAATAATAAAAATCCATTTTCCACTGAAAGAGGATTCTTACCCATAGACACTTCTAACCTGCTTAACAGACTTTCTGCAAGTTTCCTCTGATAAAGATTAAATGAGTGCTTAGGAAAATTAACTGAAGAGAGCATATACTCAGTTAAGCTCAATGCATGAAGAAGCAAGCCCCAAAAGACAATTACCAAAACTAGACATAGTTAGATTTGGTAGTTAATACTGTAATCACTGTACACATATTGAAAAAAAAAATAGGACCAGATATTAATCCATTGTAAGAATTCAGGAAACTAAAGCAAAGCAAAAGTGAAGGGCCTACTGCTTTTAAATTATGTTCACTTCTAAGTTATCTATATATCTACAGAATATCTATTTCAAAGCAAATGTTCCAGCTCCTAATGACCTGCCTTCATGAAGTATACATGCCTGGAACAATGACAGCTGAGAAACACTTTGCAATGCCTGCTGAGACTTGAAACTCAGTCTGAATTCTACTTGAAAGCAAACCTATATAAATTGCAATGTAGGCAACCACTAACTGATATGACTGAATGTTGTTTCTTTTTCATTATTTGTTTTTTTCTTTAATCTCTGAAGCAGCCTTCTCTTGCATAGAAATAAAAAAGTACTTGAGTACTTCAAGACAACCAAGCTTCAACAATGTAGAGGCAGAGATATCCCTGCCTTTTTCCATAGTTTGCCCTGCATTTTCAATAGCTTTCAACAGTATGTAATTTTATTTCTAATAAATATAATTTGTAATACAGTATAAATAAATTGACTTTAAAATTTCCTGTAATTATGGAAAAGGCACTTATGCAACAAAAGCATTCGGTGAAACTCCTACATTGTTTACTGCTTTTGTTACAGTCATTTTTAGACATTTCCAGTCAAAAAGGGACCATTCTGCAATATAATCAACTGTAATGATACAGGCCAAAAAACATCACCTGGTAATTTTCACATTTGAGTCCAATACCTAAAAAACAGCCTATAAAACATTTGCAAACACTAGATATCATCCTCCTCTATATTAATTCTTAATGGCATTATCGGTCCACTAAAATGCAGTATTTTAAGATACCAAATTCTCATCATTAAGACTTCCTATTCTGAGCAGTTTACTAAAGATATAATCAGAAATAGCCAATGTCCTCTACAAATTTAGGCATGTTTACAGAAACTACAGACAACCTGGGGAAAAAATCAAGTCTCACAAGCCTCTAAAAATTAGCAAGTGTTTCTTTTCTTTAAAAGGGTACCTCAGCACAGCTGTTATTCAGGCATTTGGAAAGGACTTATTATTGTCTCCTGTCTTCATTATGTGGCTTTACTCAAAAAGAGCCAACTCCTCTGCAAACTGACATGGAAATTAAAGGCCCCCTGTAATGCCTGGTAAAAGAGCATCCTAAGCTCTACTTTAAACTCAGTGGCAAGCATGGCCAGAAAATAACACCCCAGCCTCTCTAAGAATCACTGGAACTGCTCTTTCTGTGAGAGCAGGGAACAGAGTAGTTTGTCTCATCTAGCAGTCTTGATGCACACAGGAAGGAAACCCCTTTTCCTTTTGATTACCAATCGACACATTCTTAGCTTAATGTACAGTCTATGCCTGATCCACTGTCTTTCCAGTACAATAATTAATGCACACTCTACTATAAATTGTTATGCAACCAGAGATGTCCTCAGGTTATAAAATAGTAACACAAACTGTTATTAGTAAGAAATTTGAAAACGACATGTGATGTAAACACTTAGGGACAAACGTAAGGAGAATCTGAAAATGTGCAATTCACAACTGCACTTTTGCCACACACCTGCAGCAGGCTACTTCAGTACCAACACTACCTCAAAACATTTCCTTAAAATACAGCACGCAAAGATGAGAAAATATAGTAAATTCACTTATATAAGCAATCTTGGTTTGTTTCATATAAGGGGTAAGAACATAGTAGGCAGAAGAACGTGTCATTATCATTTTATGATTCTATGATTATCATTATTACTTGGTATGATAGTAACATAGTAGCACTTCAAGGCTAAAATACACCTGAGATTTTTAAAACACAATAGGTTTTCATTAGAAACGCCAGTACATTAAAGCCTATATGTTTTTCAAGAAGCAGTTGGTTTTGGCCAGTTTCCAGTTAATACAGGCGTTATCTTCCCAGGCTCCTGTCAGTTTACTTAACAGGCTCCACCACAGTCTGGATTTGCATAGTCCACTTCCCCTAATACAGCTCCCCAGGTGGACTGTTGTGAACTTGAGAACACACTTTCCTTAACCGTTTGATTCAAAACTGACAACGTGGTTCTACCATGTCCTGCCTGAAGACAGGATTCAGAAAGTGTAGCATAAAACACCCAGAGCCATTTTCTCAGAAGAATCATCTGCTCAAGTTCAGGAAGACAAAAAAAGTTTCCATTTTTCTGCTTTCATTCACCTCACAGGTAATTTCAGTATCTCATTTTCCTCCATTCCCACCAAAAATCTTTGGAAATCCTTTTCCTACATAATGGAGACTCTGCATTTCAGTCAGTTAAATGCAAACCAGTTTCACAACAAAGCACTAGTATAACACTTTCTACAAAAATGCTTGGCCAAAACCTGAAAACTTCATTAAGGTTTCACATTGAAAACTGACATTTGACATCATCTATTCTCACACAAGTATTCTAGGTAAATTCAATCCAACTTTACCATTTTAAACAGGCTTGATGCTTCTGAAACAAAATATGATACTACTTATACCAGAAACAAGGTAAGTATGAACCAGGTACTAAGACATCACATTTGTGTAAAATCTAACTTAGCCTAAACCCAGGTAAAGCTGTAAGTGGAAAGCCTTCAGGAAATGCCAATATATGGAAGCAACACTGCCCCGATCTGGGTTGACAAGACCACACTTCAGGGGATATTACTACAACATAGAGAGAATTTGTGTAGCAGAAAGAAAGGGCAGCTTGAGGATCTTCCTTGAGGAAGAAATGTAAAAGAAAGATTTTTAGACAGAGATTGGAAGTAACAGAAAGGAAAGGCAGATGATAATGTGCCAAAGACATGGTAAAAGAGAAAACCAAAAATATCAACACAGAAATAGCAAAATCAAAAGAGAAATATGCAACCAAGTAAAACTTTCAGAGGATTTTTCTGAAAATGAGTAACAATTAAAAAAATTACAGAAAAAAACATCCTCTAGTAAATCTTAACAAAAAAAAATTTACAAAATTCCCCATACACTTAATGTTATCCTAAAATCTGCTCCATCTTGCTTCATTTTAATAGCTTGCATACATCGGAAATGTATTTTCAACCTTCTGAAGTTCTGACATCTCATATTGTCAACACGGCTGCCGCATCAGGCTGCTCTCAGAGTGGCAGCCATTATGCCCCCTTAAAATGCAAAAGAAAATGTGTGTCTAAATATCGGGAGAGGAGTATCTATTTTTATTTCTTCCAGCTGGGTGAAAGAGAGGCTTTTCTTCATCCAGGAAGACATGTGCTTAGTCACCATGAGAGTACCAGAAAGGGTACCTGAACATGAAGACACGGTGAAGAAGAGAGACAGGTTGGCAGGTTCACAATGTTTTAGAGAAAAGAAAAAAAATACAGTTTTTCAGGTGATACCAGAAGACTGAATGCAAGCAAATGTTTAACAATGGAAAGAGAAAGTAAGTAGAGGAATTTCAAAGTAGAAATAGGGAAAAGTCTGCAGAAAAATAATACCAGGAAAAGGTGTAGACCAGAAAATACTGAGAAGAAAAATCAAGAACCCTGCCAAGAGAGAAAACTGTCAACTAAATTCATCTTGAACCTATTCCAAAGGCAAAGAAGAATGGATGATGTAGGGTTGTTATTGTGCAAGAAGGAAGAAGAGACATATGCTTAATCTTTTACCCCTCCTCTTCCAAATTCCAATAGCCTCCAAAGTATGTCTGACTTTTCTAAACTCCAATATTTATCACAGTTCATCTATTCCCATCCCAGCCACAAGGAAATATTGAAAAAAAATAAACCCAAGAAAATGCAAAAATTTTAAAGTTATACACTTAACCAATGTTACTCTGGTCACCTCTTTTTTCCTTTTTTTTTTAAGTGACATTTTAAAAAATACAAAACATTAGTTGAGCGTTGCAGTACAATTCCAACAATATTTTGAGGGGTGTTATTATTGTGTGTGCTGTTTTAATTGAAAATGGATAGCAAGAAAGATAAAATCACTTATGTAGAGCATCAAAGATACCTTTGGTATTTTCTCTCTTTAAGCTATCTGCATTTTCTTGACAATTCAGATTCCACATCATTAAAAGTGTGTATCAAAGCAAACTGAATATTAGGTTTTCTGGCATTGTCAGTATGTAGCTGCATCACAGAGAAGAGAATGCCTGTCTTCCTTTACCATTCCTCCTCACTCATTCCTCAACTGCAGGCTGATTGTTAAGACATTCTCCAAGACAAAGAACAACTTGATTATTTAAATTTAGAAGACAATATAGCTTGAATCAGAATTTCCCAAATTTTGTGTTGCCTAACCTAAAAAAAGCATTTTCAGAATGCATTATTGTTGAAAGGTATATGCACTAATTTTATCTTATGGGTTCTCAGTCATATGCACTTTCCCTAATTGAGGTGCTACTATTATTTACTACGAGGTTGGTTTTTTTTAATACAGGAATTGAAGTTTCAGAGGACCAAGGTGTCTCAAATTGCAAATAGTACTTATCATGACCTGTGCTCTTGGTATAAGTGACTACGGACTGCAGTGAAAAGATAAGAGGAAAACAGATTTTTAATAAGAGCAGAAGTATTTTGTTAATCAAAGAATCTACCAGCCAAGTCACAGTCTCTGAGTCTAGATCCACACAAACTAAGTAATACAAAAAGACAGTTTAAATAGAAAAAAAACCAACAAAACAGCCAGACAGGGACAAGGACATCAGAAATGGTAGAACTTCAGAGGCATTCACATTCATTAAGGTTTCAGTCCCCCTTCCAGTTCTCAGAGCAGATATTTGCACAATGGGCTGACCACTACTGAGCTTTCTTACCCATTTGAAAGTACCTGTAGTATTCCTACAAATACTTTTGTCTCTTCTAGTGAAAGCAAAATATTTTTATTAGTCTTTCAACCTGAATTGTTATTAACAAATGTAAGTTTTTAACATGTGTTCATGGTCTCAGTATTTTAAACCAGCGCCACCTGTTCACTCTGCATATTATCACACTGTTCCACTGAGATTGTATGCTTGGGAGGAAGAGGCCAAGGAGCCTAACCTCATTTCAATTAAGTATTGAAATAACATTAGACTTGTAAGTGTGGCATCAGTCAAGAGTTCTTAAGAAGAAACAATTAACAAGTTGAATGTACTTCACATGTTTTAAATGTACATACAAACACCAGTGCAACATCCTGTCAAACAGACTGACCGCTGAAGCATAACCAAAGTGACCAAAGAGAAGGATGAGTCCTACACTTCACTGGAATAAGAAGTTAGGCATAAGAGATGACCCTTGCATCATACAGATACAATCACACAACAGAGGAAGTGAGAACTTGCATTTTAATTCAGTGTGGACAAAACACTTTCTTTACAAAGAAGAAACAAAAAGCTTAAGGAGAAAACTAAATCTGGATGGATTCTGTTAATTTCTGTTTGAAGGGAAACTGTAAACAATAATATTTGCCACCCAAAAGGAATCAAGGCATCTTAAAATCTAATCACCAACTTCATGAAAAGCTGCTATGTAAGAAGGTCTCAGTTCTTCAATAGAAGTTTTTAAGTACCCTTTAAAAAAAAACCAAAAGCATAATATATGTATCAAAACTGAAAACATGACTGCTACCTTATCAGAAAACTGCAATTTAGATGAATGAGAGACTGAGGAGCAGGATGAGAAGAAACTTTCCTACGCAATCTTAGCATAAATCACTTAAATACAAGTTATTCTTTCTTCTTGGACCCTCTTACCACATCACTTAGCTCACAGAGTGCTAAATGGAGCAGGGAAAAAATTTTGACAGACTGTAGAAGTGAGGAAAAGGAAACTTCCCAGGACCTATGAGTTGAACAATGCTTGCCACAAATCAGCCAGACCACTGGCTGAAAACAAACCTGGAAGCAAGGAAGCTCCTGCTTTTGCGTTTCTTATACAGTTAAGTATTTTGTTTTTATTTTTAACATGATATATTGCTTTGATCAACTACAGAAGTCTAATACCTGGAACTTCTGATGTTTCTGCAAAATTCGACTAATGCTTAAGTCTGAAGTAGGTTAACTATTAATATAGAAAAGATAAATAACAGCAGGCTACTCTGATAGTCTGCTAACACATAGTGCATGACACTATCTACAGCAGTGTCTCATGCATGCTTTCAGACTGGAGAGTGCATCTTTCAAAATACTAAACTACATTACTTTGCATTTCTATTGCAGCAATGGCCAAGAGAAGAGTAGTTCCTATTCTATACAGCACTACACCCATGGTATATAACGTGACAAACCTTGTCTCCAGTTTGTATTTCTCCGTAATATTCTGGCAGCCAAAATTCTCACAGCCTAGAAAAATAATTGCTGAGAACATGAATATTCCAAGGCTGGAATAACACGGATATAACCGTATTGGGAACAACTGAAAATAAAACAGCACTGAGAATATCCACCAACTGACAGAGCAGCAACTATGAGGCAAAAGGAGAAATGAAGAGACTGAACAACATTTCCCAATGAAACACCCGATCATCTTATGGATACAAAAATTTAGCCCATGAAACTATTTCCTATCTATGAAACAGCACCAGGCTGCCAATTAGATGTGGCACTCCCTCATTTTATGTTGGAGAAGTTGTTGCATAGGTTACCAGCTTCTTCATCAGCCTGGTCCAAAGTGGCATGCCTGTGTTCATATTTGTTATAGATCTTTGTATCTTCACTTCAAAAATGGAAAAAATTAACATTGCAGAATCAGAAAGTAAAAAATTATGAAAGATCACACACCCATGTGACCTGTTTCTTTAATTTCCTCCCAGTGGGTTTCAACATATAATCTTTAATACAGTATGATTAAAATCTGATTTTCCAGATTATTTGAACTAGAAGATATACAAAGGAGAGCATGAAATTATGCGTCTGCCACTTTCAGATTCTCACCTGCCTGAATTTGCAACTAATACAATAAATTTAATATTACATACTCACACAGTTTTCTGGAGCAACTACCTTTTAACACAGTGTCAAGAAAGACTGTATCACATGAAATCAGATGCTCTGGAAAAACAGCATGGGTCATCAAGCTCTCAAAACAATTAAAATAGATGTGGGGAGAAGTAGAATTTTTTTATATTTTTTCCAATCGATTTCAAGTAAGTCCTCTCCTCTTTTTGTGCAGTTACAAAAACATTATCATTAAAATGTGAAGAAATATTTTCAAGCACTTACTAAATTTAAAAGTTTTATCACTTTTTCTTAGAGGATGAAACTGCACATTTTCAAGCTCACAAGACAAGCACTCAGGAAAACACACAAAGTATCAACAACTGGAAAATTTTATCCTATAAAACTTAACTGCTGAAGTCCTCCTGCTCCACAAAAGTTCATTAACACAATAGCATCTTTCCATTTTGAGAAACACAGTACTTGATGTCAAGATATTAAAACCATGTCAGACCTAAAAGCACAGATACAGTATTAAAAAGAAGATCTAAGTCTCAGGGTAAATCTTCCTTTGAAAGCATTTATTGATCATTTCTTCACAGCACTGTTCACCATTTCTGTAAAGCAATACATTTGAGAATGGTGATGTAAGCAATGAATAAGTCACAATGACAAGTGGGTAATAAATAATGACTGACAGAGTTTCAGAGAACACAGGACTGGTCTCCAAAGGATAAGGATAATCCTGACGGTGTCCAAAACGGTCAGTGTAGCACAAAACCACCCAAATTACTGGAAATCTGTAGAGGTCTAAAGAGAGTTAAGGCATTTGAAAGAAAAAAAGATACAGGACAAACTGCAGCAGAATGAAACGACTATATGAATGAGAAAGTTTAATAAATTATTCCCAGTAATTAGAAACCAACAGTATCTAGCTCTGTAAAATCACTAACATTACAATTTTTACTCAAGTTCTACAAAATATTATATATCTATGTAGATTAATCCTGATACATTGGCCAGGGAACACAGAAGTTGAAAAAAGACAAGGCAACAAAGCCAGTTAATTTAATGTACCTCCTAGATGATATGTTCTGTAGTAAACTGTGCCTTCATGCAACACAATGGCATCACTGTTCTAGATACCAAAGGTACACTGCAAAAAAAAAAAAAAAAAAAGGCCAGAATCCACTTACGTACGAAGCCACTGTATAAACAAAAGAACAACAGAAGAACAGATAAAAAAAATGGGGGTTGTGGGGGTTGTGGGTAATACAGAAGACAGCAAAGCAAAACGCCTAAGGAATGTAGAACAAACAGGTCTGCAAAATGATATTTCAAAGCAAAAGTGTTAATTTGTTTTCAGTCCCTAACTCCTCAGTATCTATTGTCACTTCACATTAATTTTGAGGACATTATCTATATTTCCAGTAGTTATAAAAACAGACGATCAAGTAACCAAGCACAGCCTAAATACCAATATTTTTCTTTAAAAATATGTCATCAAAAATTCTCTCTCATGTGATCAAGCTTGAGGAAAAGAAAGAATGTATTAAAAGTAAAATTTTAAAAAAGTATTTAAAAGGATACCTTAAAAAAAAAGGAGGCCTTAAAACTTAAATGTAATGGTAAAGGCATAATAATATGTCCCAGGGTCATAAAAAAAGAGTGTCAAATGTCCCCAGAAAGAAAATTCAGTATTTCTTTTGCTATGTCACATAATGTTCCATTTTAGAATATAAAATATATACCCAACATTCAATATATACCCAACATTCAAAATATACCCAACATTCAATCTCCACATTTTTTGGTATTTCAGAGTTAAAGAAATACTAAAAATTAAAATTAGGACAATCCTCAGAAATACCCTTAATTACTCTGCATCACCTTAGATTTTATAAAAGGATATTTGAAATTTATTTAATGATCTTCTTAAGCAAGTTATTTGAAAACAACTACTTTCATAGATTTTCCTCAAACACATACTCTCCTCCATTAAAGATTTCAGATGCATAATCCAACTAAATGAAAAGAAGCATGGTACTTCAGAAGGAGGTAATGATTACAGAATGGGGTAAAGTAATCAACATTTTAAGTAAAAACATAAAAGTATGAGGACTAAATATGACATTTCATATAAGCATCTGCTGTGGCTGCTCTGTCACTTCTTTGCCCAGTCTTGGTAAGTTAGGCCAGCTCTCAGTACACAGAAAAGTTGTAAGTCATCCTCTCCAGTATTGTAATCTATATTTATCACTATTCTAAATATGCTGAATCTTAATTGGATAGTTTCATTGCAATAAAATACACCTTTTTAGTTTTTCCAAATAGACAACATCTCATCTAACTCAAAGGTTACAGTTTAAAATTAAAACCTTCTCCCATTGCTAACCAGATCACATTTATAACAATTGACCTGAATTTGTTTCCTTAATTAAAATATTATTTCAATGAAAAATTTCTTTCTAAGCAAAATTCCCACTGATCTGTATGACACATTTGTTTGAAGAGAGTGAACTGTGATGAACTTCCATTACAAATATGAATCTCTAGAGTAACTATCTACTTTTAAGTAGAAATTTATACTGCCTTTGTTTTCTAATAATCATTTCTACCTTTCTTTCATGAAGTAAATTTTCAAGATCACTTTAAAAATTATAACAATCCATGGTTTGGCTATACTGTTAAAAAAAATTAGTACTTATTTTACTGTAAGAACCCCCTGAGGCATGAAGAAGCTCATTAACAAAAATTACCTTCTCCCTGCCCCAATATTTAAGACTAACAATTAATTATGCAATTGGTGCAAGAATAGAGATTGAGTCAAAGTTTACATTAAATTTACAGTGAAAGAAAGTAATTTTAACCAAATTACCTTTATAGTCAAATTACTTGGCCACATTACTTTTCTGTCAGTAGAATAATAGTTGCATACTTAAATAACCTGAGTAACCTTTTTACTCCTGTAATTTCATTATATCACTGGATACAATATAGTAAACAGTAAATTTGGGGTATTTTCTGGATTAGCCAGTGCACATTATGCCGTAATAGTTGCTTCCTTCAGTAACATTTCAGTATGAAAAAATCTCATGGTAAAAATTAGACATCATATGACTAGAGGTTAGTGATCACGCATAAAATAAAAAAAAAGAATCAAAGCTTCAACACACTACACTTCTGAAGGATTTAATCTCCTAATTTAAGATTAAATTAGTCCTCATCAACATTTCTTACCATATCACAAATATTGCAAGTGGTTTGTCATGTATTATTTACTCCACCAAAATTCTTATCACTTGTTACACAGAAAAAAATGGTCTTCAAAAGCAGAAAGCTGGTGCATTTATCCATCTACTGTTCCAAATGAACTAAGGCGTGTGGTCAGTCATGTGCTTTACACAAATCATTAGAGATACAGGGATGTTTTGAATAGCCATCAATGGTTACATCATTAACTATAATTTACTGCAATGACTTATGAAATTCATTTCATGGAAGTGCATTAAGAGTGTGTTCTACACGTACATTAACACTCCCCATCATAAAGTAAGCCATTTAACTTTTCACAGAGCGACTTTTATGATGGTGTTACAGAAGCAACTAATTGTAGTTAAAGCATTTATTTTTTAAAAGGTCATTCTCTTTTATTGTAGTTTATAATATTTAAATGGCAGCCTATGAGTGTAAATGTGCACATATATGAATGCAGGGAACATATGTGTTCAATACTGAACCTGTCCAACAACTTCTGCAGAAAACACAGACTAAAAAGCTATTTGCATATTAAGCTACAATGAGGTAAAAGAGAAATCTAAATTGTAAATGAGTTTTGGAGACAAATCAATGCTAATGAACAACAATTACTTCAGTCGCTGTGTAAATTAAAACAACATCATTAATAAAGCTTAGGTGCTCTGCTGGCAAGCATATCTTTCGTCCCTGGCAGATCACGTAAGATCGAATTTAGGAGAAGAAGCAAGCACAGAGGAAATACGTTTAAAAAAATTTTATTTTGAAGCTTCAATTCAAACAAAAGCTTCAGTAAAGTCTACAAAACTCAAAAAATCCCATCCAGTCATTTTAATGACTGTCTTGAGTGAATGCCTGATAAAATTTCAGATTTGCACTAGATAATGACAGGAGATCTCCTAAACCTAAAAGATGACTCAGAACAGCCTCTTTTGTTCCCTTTCCTGCATATGAAACAGTCAGTGAAAAATCAAAATCTCCCCTTAAGAAAAAAGGGGTTTTTCTTTGAGCTAAAAATAAGCCTAAATATCCTGTTCTTTACCTAAATGCTCAAAACTAGCTTCAGGTGGTAACCATGTAGGGAGAAACTACAGAGGGCACTGTTGTATCAGTTTTTAAGAGTTACAATGGTGCTAGGGCCCAAGTTCAGAAGACTGTCAGGAAAATAAATAACTGACTAAAGAAAGAACGCGGAGTTAGGAGAGCATGCAAATGCACTAAACCTAAAACAATAATAAGGCAGAAACATTGAAGCTGTATTTCTGAAGGAAAATGGACTGAAAGAAAAGTTCATGTAACAGACTGTCAGGCTGATAGGAATACTGCAGTGCACACATTTGGCATTTTCCTTTGCAGTGCTTACTATGGAAAAGGTAACTAATCATAACGTTGCCTTATCCTTTGAAAACAGCAACCTGTTACTGGAAATGCACTCACAATCAATATGAAAATGAGTGATGACTGTTACGCAATTCTTCCACAGGCAGAATTTATCAACAAAAATAATACCTTCACACTATACAGTCCTTTCATAGTGTAAAAGGCCAGCTCCACTTTATTCCTTTTCATGACACTTACAAATCAATCATTTCTATTTTGAAAGCAGTAACATTGGTGCAATATAAACCAAATTAAATCCCAGCCTTTCCAGAATTACCTTTAAATATACCAGCCAGTATATCAAAATCAGCAAGTGTCCGGCTGAAAATCATGTAACCTTGAAACTGCTGTATGTTTGACATTCATATGAAAGGGGGAAGGTATGTTAAATAAGTCAGCCTAAATACCTTAGTAATTCTATGCCAAATTATTTTTACATGACAAATGGGCTTCAAACATACAAATATTTATGAAAACAAATTTGATAAATGTTTTACTGTTAATTTATATGAAATTTTGCCTGGTTTTGATCTTATTTTATTAGAAATAAACCAAACTACATTTTTTAAGCACTAATAAATTTCAAGATGTATTTTAGCACTGCCGAATGAGAATTTCAAATAATATAAAACAGCCAGCTACCTTGGTACAGAATAATTGTGTTTCATATTTTTCATATTTTAATAGCATTGTTAAGATGCCGATTAAGAAACAGAAGTCCTGAAATAAGATATGGATAGTATCAATCATTTAATGAAACTTTAGAGAAGAAGTGTTGCCTTTTTCCACATCGTGGTGGCAAAACCCACAAACAGCATGTTTTGCAGTACTACATCAAAAACACACAGGAGTTTTATGAACACTGACTCAAACTCGCATTTAAAGACTACTAAATGGAAGGTAATTTGAAATTAAGTTAGGCAATGACTTCATAATAAACCAAAGAATAAATGTTAACAGAGAAGATGCTCAAGCAAATGAAACATACCAGAAAATTGTCTAAAGCTATGTGAATGAACGAACAAAACAAACAAAATCAAAACCACAGACGGTGCCTGTGGATACTCACTCACATCCACATCCATAAGAACTGTGATGGTAACTGTGAAAGAATTGTGTCTCTAAGCATGCAAAGACAGATGTACTACATGAAAGGAAACTGCCACAGAAAATGGAAATCTAATTTTTTTAGAAATTGCAAAAGCAGGCAACATAAATATATTTACTATGCAAGACCCCTGTTCTCTCACAGACACTGAGACCTAGAATTTCTAAATGATGTAAGTAGTCGTTTCAAGCAACTTATTAATAAAAGACAAATTAAAAACTAATGTTCATGTCAGAAGTGGGTTTCATCCAGGTTTTGCCACTTCTGCCTTCCAAACAGGCACTGTATGGGCAATGCTGAGCAATGCTAAGTGGAAAAGTTTGCTAAATTTCAAATTCATATATCTTTTCTTTAGCCTAATTCCATCCCAAAAGCAGAATTATTTTTAAATTGCTTTACAATCTACCAGTCTAGTAATCTCTTTTCATTAGCATTGTTCCTAGCAGTCTAGTTTTGCTAAAATAAAGTTTCATTTTATTGTTTCCAGCTGTTGATAAAAATTTCACTAGTGTTACTTGTATACACCTTTTTAAGTGTATATGACTGCACGCAGACAGGCAGTTTGCATACATGTAAAAAAACCAACAGTTTGTTAGAGACACAGTATTAATAAAAGAAATGAATAAATGTGTACTAACCTACTAGATACACTCTATGACACTAGGCTAAAACAGGTGAAGTCCTCAAATTCCATAGAACAAATATATTTGTTCTATGGAAAACTTAACTGCATTTGAAGGCAGAAATTTGCAATGCATTCCTAGAGACATGCAATTGGATCCAAATGGGGCTGCTTTGGAGACTGTTGAGTCTATGCACATCACTTAAATACAATTCAAACAATGAAAAAAGTTTTGATAATGTTTACAAAATTGACTTAAACATCTTAAGGCATTTTTCCATTTAAGTACAATAATGAATGCCAAAATGTTACTAGATAACTCTGCAAATATTCAAGATATTTAACAAGATATTTAAGGTTCCTTTCTCCCTATGCAATAGAACACATTAAAACCAATTTTATTATCATAATTTATTCAAAGCTTGATTATGAGCAATAGCTGCAAGAAGAAATACACCATTGTTGATTCATATACAAGCATTTCACTTAACTGCATTGGATAATAGCTGTGCTCCTAAAGGAGTATAAAAGCAAAGTGATTAGAAGTCATTATTGTTAATTAGCATTCACTTTACATTTATAGAGATGAACCTTTTTCTTTGTTGAACAAATGGAAAGCTTTTTTCTGAAAGTCTATCAAACCTGGTCAAGGTAGGCACTGAAATAAAGTGTCAGTGACCAGTAAGTTGAATTTAAAACAACAATAACCAAAAAAAGCAAAACAAAATCTAAGGATGTATCATCATCCAATTAGTGAGATTCAGTTTTTAAACAGGAAAAGGTCTGAAGGGAATGAGTAAAACTGGAAACTCATACTTCACATTCTGCAATCTCACTGATAAAAGGAGGAAATGTGTGTTTATCAAACTTGCTGCGAGTGCACGGTTCATTTGGCGTCCTGTAAACAATGCCTGGCTGCCCATTCCCAAATACATGTGAGAATCTTGCAACCCAAAACATAATATTCAGCAGGCAAGGTCACACTAGAGATGCCCTGGAAATGGGAAATTAGGAAAACCTGGCAATCAGAGGTTTCAAGCTGACCAGAACAAGCCCTCAGGGTTGCTTACCATCTTCCACCACCAGCCTGACTGCCTCTGCTTATCCAATATTAACACAACAAGACAGAGAGTGAGTGAAAACAACTCCACACACCTAACAGGCAGAAATACAGTGACTTTTTTGTTTACATAAAGCCCAACATTTCTCACAGTAAGAAACTACCTCAAAGATACTGCTGAAGAGCCTCTTCTGGGAAAAAAAAAATTATCCTGCCTGAACAGTTCAGATGAGACACACAGAATTACAGGCATCCTGTTGATTAAAAAATTTCCTTGTTCCCATCTCATTTTAAAATTCATACTCAAAAAAAACCCACCGCCAACTAAACAAACTCTATGTTTTGAATGAAACAAGATAAAAAATTATTTTTACACTGCTTAAAACACTGTCAACCATGCAATTACTCTTATCCTCTTCCATTTATTCACACTTTTATTTACTGCTGATGACAGTGGTCATCCCCTAGGTGGAGGAAGCTATGGACTCCAATCCAGAATTAAGTAAAAGAAAAAATAACTAGATTAAAAAAGTAATCATTTAACATGGTGAGTGTAAAGGGACAATCCAAATCCTTGCAGATAAAAATTTACTCAGTATAAAAGGTGGAGGAACCAAGTCTATAAAAAAACACAGAAAATATGTTCTCTCAAAAACCAAAACTCCTATTTTATCAAGAAGCCTGGTTATTTATTTTTTATCAATGTAGGCAACCACTTCATACAATTTCTAAGAGTTCCCGTTTAACTTCCATGTTTAAAGACAAAAAGAAGCGTGCTAAGAGATATGCTCTCCAAATGTTCATCAAATCTACATGACTAGTAAAGGGCCCAATCAATAACTTCCATTGTTTTATCTATCACAGTTTCCCTCAACTGGGCATTGAAGATTTTTTACTATTTTTTTTTCAATACTTATGGTATAATTTCACTTGCCATACAAAAATTTTGTACTTCAACTGTTGAATTATATATAAAGTTAATCTATCAATATATCAAGGGCACAGTGTTCTTGATTTACAATAATCAAAATGTAGGCAAAAACATTATGGAAGTGTGATTATTTTACAAATTCAGCATAAAGAAAAACACCTCTTCCTATAATTTAATTTTTTTCCAAAATGCTGAGAAATACAACTCTAAGGAATTAATATATATATATACAGTTAAGTCAAATCATAATAGGGAAAATACAGAGTTTCTTCAATTAAAACATGGGAAATTACTAAAACAGAATTCTTCTGCACACTTCTGAACTCTTTGAATCCCATAAGTGAGGGAGGGAAGCTACCTAATTTGTCTGAACTCGAACTACAAACTACAGCCTCCTGAGGACCCCAGATTACAGATTATTCAAGTCAATCAGGATTCTACAACCAGAAATTATTTGGACTCTTTAAGACTCCTAAGAAATTCTGCAAATCTTATTTGTATGAATTAGGAGTACACTATTAGTCTTTATCACGTACATACTACAACTGAACCCATGTATACTAGACATCTAAAAACCAAGTGACTATTCCTATGTACTTTACAGTTTCTTTTACATGCATCTTATAACAGAAGACAATGAAGCAATGCTGTGGTAGAATACTACGTTACATTTATTCACATACTTTTCCTGGTAGGAGCACCTAAACCTTTGTCTGTATAAAAGCCACAGAAAGTCAGCAATCAGATTGATTTGGAGAACTTTTTTCACCCATTGGCCACAGCAGCTGAATTCTGGAGAAGGGTGAAAGACTGTTTCATTAGCATGGAAGACTATTAGCAATACCAAGGAACTGAAAGCTTTATGTTCTGTGAAGGAATTAATCCCTATCTGAAGGTCACAGAACAACCTTATATTTCATCCATTCATCTCAAACCCTGAAGAACTGTTTTCTGAAGAAATCCAAGTCTTAGGGAGTTTCAGTGAATATTGATAGGACCTAAGTTACTTCTATTCCACCTGTCCCCACATAGCTCAAGTACTTTGTCTGAGACAAAATATCTTAAGTAACATATAAAATGACTGTACTATTGCAATTTTAACTCTCAGAGAGGAATACTTTCTGTCTTCAGTAAACATCAGACTGGGACCATTTATAAAAATCATGATCCTGTTCTTAAAAAGTAATTATTAAATACTGGAGTCACACTGTATTATTAAGTTCTTTATTTCTGTAACTCAAAACTGTTACTTATTCTTAGTGACTGACTCTTACAGGATCACTGTTCCAGAATGTGATGATATTTTAGAAACTAAATCTTCCTTCTTTCCTTTCCACATTACTGATAAAAAGAAACAGTGCCAGAAGCAAAGGCTATTATTATTAAAACGTTTCCTACACCAAATATGTCCAACATTAATTCTTATTTTTCAGCTGATGATCAATGGATTATTTCATAATTAATATTCCCTCAGTCCTAAGAGCCTATAAATTTATTTCAAGTGAATTCCATTTTTTTTGAAAGCTTACAGGTTCTGAAACCACAAACTGCACAACAAAAAGAACACTGACAGAAATAACATGTTGAAACTGAAAATCCACTAAAAATCCATACGCATGATTTATAATAAACATGGGGAAATATAAAAAAGACTTCACAAAGAATCAATTTTTTAAATAGTAATTTTAAAAAAAATCAAGTAACTAAGCATATAATTGAAAAATATGAAATAAAAGAGCTAGAAGGAAAACATTTTTACCTATTTCAAGAACTCTAAAAATTACTTCAGCAATGAAAACTTACCGAAAAAAATCAAAGTCTTAAGGAGTACAGGACATAAGGCAAGAAATTTGAAAGAGGACAGAACATTCTACTGAAAATAAAGTATGTTGCATTGGTCTGTTTAGTCTGGGAGCTGCTACCATCACTGCCCTAAACAGAAGTTTAGCCATAGTTCCATAAGATACAGTAAACAATCCAACATTCAACCCATTTAAAACCACTTCTGTATGTGCTTGCATAAAACATCACTGTACTATTTGAACAAGATCATAATTACATTGAAAAAGGGAGAAAACAGTTAAATATTGCCTAAACTGAGATGTGGTAGAAAAGTTTCCTAAAAATGCCTTCATGCTCCAGTGTTTCCTGCCACTAGAGGGAAACAAATACAGTTTCCCCTCACATTTCAAAGACAGCGCCAACATAAAAACCCTGAAAGATAATTCAAGTAATTAAGAAACTCTAGGGCTTAACAGGCTTTGCTGGGAAAATCTCCAATATGGACAATAACAAACATGGACAAACAAGGGTATCAGTAATCCCTATTCAGTAACATTGAGAGGAGATCAAATTATTCCTTAGGGTTCAGGATTTACATGTCTCATGAAGTACGTATTCTACTATCAGGGGAAGACAGCATAGTAAGATACATTCAGACATCATATAAGTACTCTGATATGTTTCACAATATATACTGAATACAAAATCTAAAACGTGGCATTAGGCAAATAAAAAATAAATACAAATTTCCTTTATACCTACCAATCACCTGGGTTTGAGACAATAAAATTAATAGGTTTACAGTCACTGACAGTCAGTTTCACTCACTGAGTCACATAAACTAGAACAGGACTGTTGTCCTGGGTTTCCCAGAACTGCAAGGGAATATTTAATTTTTTAGAAATCTTGTTCTTGTAACACTGTTTTTAAAAACATTGTATACTTCTATATTTACACAGGTTTTCAAAAATGTGTTGTTTCCATTTTTTACTAAGTGCTTGCAATGAAAGCATTTGTTGCAAATTGAAAGTAAGGTACACTATGTGATTTTGATTTAGACACACCTTTCCTGTAGTCTTGGCCCCAAACCATTTGACAGAAAAAAGAGCTCTGTTATGTTATTTGACCAGTGTTTTAAAATTACAATCACTCAAAGATGGTTTTGACAAGGCTTCCACAGAATTCATCCCCTCCCTGCAAGAGAATGCAAATTGACTTCTCTGTTTAAAAATATTAACATCTGGGGAAAAAAACTCCTAAAGCAAAATCCTCAGTGATTAAGACTTAAATAGTAAAGCTACTAAACAGTAGTTATTAAAAAAAATGAAAAAAAAACCCCAGAAAGCTTTCAAAGTTTATGCTAACACATAGAAGAATAATATTAGTTGTCTTCCTAAAACTAAAATACCACAGTTGCCATAGTTTATTTCCCCTCAGAATTTTGCAAATATTTATCAAAATATGCAAGACATTTACTGAAACTTTTGTATCAGAATTTCATAGCTAGGTTTGACTGTAAAGACATCACTATACAAAGTCTAACATAAAGGCATTATATTGTTAATATTTATGTCTTTAAGATATCATATAGTGGAATTAATATTTCTGTACAGGAAAGAAATAGTTATTTAGTTCCAGACAACCTGATAACATCTCTTTCAACTATAGTTACAATTATCATGTACAAACTTCCAAAGCAGAAGTTGTCAAGATTTAACACTAGCATTAATTTATGTCAGGGATCCATTCCTCCAAAGACAGCAAGAATTGTAAAGGAAGTATCATCTTAATTGCCACTAATTTGCCCATTTTTAATTAAATTGATCAGTAATTTATTACCTTACCCAGCAGCAGAAAGCTGCTAGTATGCAGCTTTAAGAGACAGCAGATAGCAGTCCTAATTTCTAATACTATCATGGTTCAACAATAATTTAAAACTGCTGTATCATATTTCTTTCAATTCCTGTACTGCAGGATATGCACATTCCACTTAAAACCTCCATGAAGCACTCCAGAGCATAATCACAGAATCATTTAGGTTGCAAAAGACCCTTGAAATCATCCAGTCCAACTATTAACATAATACTGACAAGTCCACCACTAAACCATGTCCCTAGGCACCCAGTCTACACGTCTTTTAAACACCTCCTGAGACAGTGACTCAGCCATTTCCCTGAGCAGCCTGTTCCAATGCGTGACACCCCTTTCAGTAAAGAAATGTTTTCTTATATCCAACCTAAAGCTCCCCAGCACAACTTTAGACTGTACTGCCTACCTGCACTGCTCTCCTGTAGTCTCATACTCCAACACAGGTGTATGATCTTGATTTTACTTTAGGAGAACAGGATTTCCTTGCCAAAAATGTTTAGAAGATGTAACATTTGACTCCAAGATGGTTCAGGAAACACTCTGCATTCAAACCACATTCTTAAGTCTTATCTGCAATTTTTTTTTTTAACTGAATACAGAACAAAGCCTGAAGTATTTTGGTCCACGAATCTCAATTCTCATTTTAATGAAGGAAAGAGAACTAGAAAATGTTCAATACCTGACTTGAAGACTACAAAGACCTTTACCTGAAGATTCAGAAAGTAGTCTATACCAGCCTGATCAATAAAATTATATATTTACTTTCTTTAAAAGAGCAATTATGATTTTCTGAACATTTTATTAGTTTGAGAACTATCCACTGCAGTCATCAACGCAATTAGCTGGAATGGACAAAGCATCTTCACTCAAATATTGTGGAAAACCTCTAGAGTCAACAGGAGGTTTTCTATTTTTTTCAGTGAGATCTGATTTAATTATGGTAGAAAATAAAATGCTCCATGAAAGATTTTTAAAGAGAACAGAGAATAAATTTTAAGTGGTTTAGAAAATGGGCTCATCGTCTCTCTTTAATTGATTTTATAGCTAAAAATGATTGATATATGTTTTTGCTACTATGTCATATATTAGAATATAATCACAGGGCCACCAGAATCAAAACTATCATTGTAAAATAACATTGTAATACTTGGCGAATGATCTGCAACATACAAACAAATAACATATTCTGGTTTACCCAGCATAAGTGTACTCAAATGGAAATATCAAGACATTACTTGCCATACCCTGATAAATGCACAAAATCCAAAAGATCTCTCATTACAGTAACCATTGCATTTAAAATAGCTATTTTAAATGCAAAATAACTTAAACATTCTATTTATAGATGATTGTCACAATTATGTTTTTTCTCGTACATGCTAAACACCTGTTACAGGTGTTTTTATTAAGTAGGAAAAAGGTTTGGGTTTGAAATGAGGATTAATAAGTGTGATTTACATTGGGGGAAAAGGAATATAGTTATGCTACATAATAACAGTGCAAGGAAGAAGAAAGGAATAGAAATAAAACTGGTAAAAGTGTTCCATTTTTTCTTAAAGCTTTCCTTAAATACCTAAGTGGATCATTAATTTAAATTCGTAAATGAGTTAAGCAATATAATTATCCCCAACTATATAACTGTTTTCAATCAGCATACCTTAACAAGTTTCATGAGCTGGTAAAGGTCTTCAACCTCATCTTCCTGGCATGCTGTATACACTCTTCCGGTGTTTACACTGGAACCTTTTATAAAACCACGATAGAGTGGCAAATCCATTGCATCAGCATACAGGTCAATGGCATGGTGTCCTACTGTTTGATACATATAGCTGTCCAATTCATCAGTCTGTCCTGCAACGATTAAGAAACAGCTATATTAGGTACATTGTTTCAACAATTACAGATAATCACAATTCTACAAAGCACTGAGAAAATCTAAATGTTAATATTTTTCAGTTCACAAACAGATGTTTGGTGACAACACCACTATAAACATGGAAAGAAAAAAAATAGATTTCTCCACCCAACAGACGTATGGAGAGGAAGACATCTGTCACAAACATGCTGCCTATTTGCAAATTGTGGTGTCTTTCCTTCTTCCTACTTCATCCAAAAAATTTCATACTGGTTCAATTCTGCTCCTGTTTATAGGGTAATTTTAATAGGAACACAGGTCAGAGGCACAAACCCAGGTGTATTTCAACGTACTCAGAGCAATAAATTTGTAACGCACTGCAACACTGAGAATAAGCAATAGGTCTTCAAAATTTACAAAAACTTACTGTTAAAATTGTTATTATGATTATCATGAAAGAAGAGGCAACTCCCTCCATTTAAGCAGAATAAAAGTGGACCACTATAATGTTTCGACATTGTTTGATAAACAAAAAGCTATTTCCCTAACCAGGAGAAAAAATTAACTGAATTTTCTTACAAGCAGTTTGTACCTAGAAGGTAAGAAAAAAACCAGCTAAAATGCAGACATCATGAGTTAGAATTACATCTTAAATTATACAATAAACCATTTACATGCAGAATTTTTCAGATAGTATTTCAAACAGATTGATAAAGTAATACATTATTTGTGAAATCTCCACTTTATTACAACCGAACACAGTTCACGATTTTAATGCTAATTTGTAACACTGGCACTTCTCTGAATTTACATAGAGACAGCAACCATTTCTGTTGTATATCTATGTAGCACATCTTGCAAAGAAAAAGGTCTGTAACATTGATCAAGACAACTAATTTGTGATGTAACAATTAGGTCATGTCATCTTTGATGCCACACAACAGATATGGTTCCGCACAAAACAGGCAAATCCAAACCCGTAATCACAGCTAACCAACCTAGACCAGAAGAGTCGATTTAAAAGAAAATTCAGTGATTTCAATATACATGAATATCCCAAGGTCTTTAACTGATACTCTGCTTAGAATACACACTTTCTTTATTAATTGAGGCTCTCCAGGCAACAGTGGTACAGGATAAAATAAAAAGAATGGCACAGAATCCACTATTGCCTGAAGCACCTCAATTAACTTTCTATAAAATTTCCAACTACACACTTAAAGAGAGCATTTTATGATTTTTATGACAATATTCTACATTTCTGATGTGGATATATTAGTTTGAAGACAACGTATTTCAACAGGATTAGAGATTATCATGTCCTAGCTACCCAGAAAATAAATTGTTCCTATACTCTCCTAGCATTTGCCAGTTCTGTCTGTGACTCATTTGTGATGGCAGCTCCCTTTTTCCTTCCCTTTCTGTGTACCCTCCTACTATGCAGGCACCAAATACCATACTTAATTGCTTAACATATGTTGAACAGTGAACCTAGTTAACATACTTTAACATTCTCCCCTTCCAACTGGAAACAACCCACTTGCTTTTCAAGTCTCACTTCAATTTGTGCTTTAGCCCAATATACAAGCACTTAGCTCACCCTCTCACCTCTTCACTGACTACCTGAGTTTCTCCCATTGTCTTTCAAAGAAATAAGGTGGAGCCTGTGAGGAACTGATCAAAAAATTGGTCCAACCTAAAAGGAAGGAAAAAAAAGCAGGAAAAATATGTGCATCAAGGTCAATTCCAATCCACATCCGTTCCTCAATTCAGTTCACAGACGCTAGGTTAGAATAATGGAGAAAGACACATGAAGATAAAAATGGATGAGCAACAGCGCAATGGTGCATTTTTGGCAACTGGAAGGGGTTATAGCATTAAGTTTAGCACCAGCTTAAAGCATTTCTAGAACTACAGTGCTAGTTTTGGTTGCTGACATAATCTATTGCTTTTTGGCATTCTTGCTAGTAAACTCACAAATCCCTTTGTTTACCACCATGGATATCTGTATTTTTGTTTTCAAATTGTGCAAGCCTTTCTTTTACTGATCTCCTCTTCTTGTGGGCTTTTTTTCCCCTTTAAGGAAAAACACATTTAACACATCTCCATAGCATTTTCTTTTTTCTACCTCTTTTAAGTTTCTGTATTGGTCTTCAATATGCAAAACAACATAAACACACATAAAGGAACTTAATTCAGACATGGTTGTGTCTCCATTGTTTTTAATATACTTTTTTAAAATTTCCTGTTAGAAATGTGGCTTTCATACCTGTATTTTCAGCAGGTCTTAAATTGGCTAGAGCAACAATCTGATGCCCAGCAGCAACACACTGCATCATATTATAACAACTGTCCTTCCCACCACTGTAAGAAAAAGGAAATAGTGGCAATTAAAATTACACATAAAAGTTTAAGCCCCTTATAACTTTTGGCTAACTGTTCAAAAATTAGTATTATCAGAGCTGATTATAAAGTTTTGAAATACGAAAAGAGTTGTAGAATATTAACAGTAGGAAAAGAATGATTTCACCACACATTTACTATATATGCATAGTGCCTAAATACAGTAACCATAAAGCACATCACTAGTTTTGTATCTTATTATTAATCTCAGAAATCACATGAAGAAGAGCCACTGACACTGGAATCTCTTCAAAGACTGTCTTCTACTCCAGAGATGAATTACTCTGTACTCAGTTAACTTGGATCAAAAAGTCAAAATCTGCTCCAGCGAGTTGCCAGCATTAGTAATCTTTTTAAATTAGGTCTTTCATGTAGAGGTGGCGCCTAGGGACATGTTTTAGTGGTGGACTTGGCAGCAATTACTGGTTAAAGGCTGGACTCAGTATCTTAGAGGTCTTCTCCAACCTTGTTGATCCTATGTTATGAAACTACAGTTCTCCTTCATGGGATACTTTGCCTAAACTTTCAACATTTTGAACTTACTTCCCATTCTCAAAAACTTTAATTATTACAAGCAGTGGTATCAGTTGACACTGCATTGAACATATGAATTTTTTTTTACATTTAACTCAAATAAAACTGCCAGTAAAAAAATATAAAAGCAAACATAACTATATTCTTGTCTGAGGCCCAGAGATGACACTCCAACACAGAGGATACAATTAATTTTGACATTCATTCAAGATCTACTGGAAACTTTTCCACTATCAGTGAGGAAAGAATCCTATTCTCCTAATGTAACTGAAAAAGTATTTCTATGGATTTTTATCTCTAGTAAAAAAAATATATTACAACCTACAATAAAAGTAAGAGTGCTCTAGAATACACAATGCTTAAAATATCCATGTTTAGACTCATGGCCTTCAAACGACAAGTGCAGGTGGAGATTCTGTGCAGCTTCTTTAAATACCATGGCACAAAAACCAGGGCAGGAACTGCAACAGAGATCTATACAAACTCTGTAAAACTGCATTTTGTTTTAGAATCACTGACACATGCACAGGAGAACACACAGTACAAGCAGTCCTCGCTACAATAGGCTCGTTGTGTTCTTTGTGGTCACACTGTCACTATTTCTACCTGAAAAGGGGGTGTAGCAAGGTGGGAGTTAGCCTCTTCTCCCAGAAAACAAGGACAAGAGGAAATGGCCTCAAGCTGCAAGAGGGAACGTTCAGGTTGGACATTACGAAGAATTTCTTCACAGGAAGTGTTGTCAAGCATTTGAATGGGCTGCTCAGGGAGGTGGTGGAGTTACCATCCCTGGAGTTGTTCAAGAAATGACTGGACATGGCACTTGGTGCTATGGTCTAATGACAAGTGGTGATCAGTCAAACGTTGGACTTGATAATCTTGGCGGTCTTTCCAGTCTAACTGATTCTGTGATTTTGAAACAAACTTATTTAGAATTTCCAGCATAAAGTTCCCCCTTTAATCTAGCCCTCTATGCAAGAGCCTTAAAGTGCCTTACAGGAATGTAACCCTTTAGCTATTCTCCTCAATTTCTGCTTTTATCCATGCTAAAATTCTGTATGGTGACCTTAATTTGCTGTGTAATTTAAACCTAAAGTAGAAATAGTGTAAATAACATGGCATCCTTTTATACTTAGAAGATTTTCGTAAAACAGTTACTTCTGTTTCAGTGCTACAAACGTAAATATGCAATAGATGCCTAGTTTGAGGCTCCATCTCTACTTAACATTCTTCTCATACATACCTGCAACTTTCTTCTAACCTATATACAGGCACAAAAATAATTTTAAAATCATACGTTCATTAATTGTGGATACGGTTCTTGATAGCTTGAAAACCTAGATAGTGTTCACTTCATAACGTGAAATTTCAGGCTTAACAGAGTAATGAGACAAAGACTCTTTTCTTTCTGAATGACTTTATGCTAAAAAAATAAAAGTCTCCCACTAATTCTGATTTCAACTACAAACACCTCTTCAGAAATAGAATGGTATGACAAGAGATAATTGCCTATGCTGTTTACAGCATTTCAAGATTTTAAAAAATTGAAATCAAAAATTAAAATGTCACTGGAATAAATCTATTAATATTTTCAATTAATTTACATGCGTGTACATATATATATATATATAACAGAAAGATATTTTAAGATGCAATTACGTCCCTATTGCCTACATTACACCACCAATTAGTAGGTGGAAATTTGTGCTCACTGAATCATATGCTACTGTAATTTATTCTCGGTATTACTTACCACAGCCCTAAAAACTAACAGTACCAAGAAACAAAACAAAATGGCGCCTACAAGACCTAACTGTAAAACACAATACGGTTAAGAACAATGAAACCAGAAAGCCCATGCTGGGAGGAAGGTGGACTCAGCAGAGTCCACAGATGAGAGATGAAGGTAAGCACTGAGATAGCTTAGGGACCCCTCTTAGTTCTCATCATAGAAAAAAAACCCACAAGGCCTTTTTGTAGAAAACTCTGAAGTGAGGCCAGTCAGAATTCTTTTTGACAATGTTGCAAGTTTGTTAACAGGCAGGCTTATAAACAAAATACCAGAAGGAAAAAACACGGTAACCGTGAAGATACAAGCCTATAAAAGACTTCTGAGCAAAATTCCTTTCCATAGACAAGTATAACAACCTACAGTTTAAAAAATTCTAGAAGAATTAAAGAGTTGAAAAACATCATATTTCAGGTTGAAGACTGGCTTTAAAATGCCTATGATTTAGCACAAAACACAATGCAGGGTTTACCCCGTAAATACCACCTTAAAGAAAGACTATCAACTTTAAGTGTGGCCAACATTTTATAAGGAAAAGAAACAGGTTAAAGTAGTTTTAAACATAATCCTGTCCTTTTCAAAAGTAAGAAGCACTCTTCAAATACTTTTTTCCCCCTCTGATCTTTGGCTAGCTCTTTTACAAAGATTTCAGACACTTTGATGTCTCTTTAAAACTCTTCTTAAAACTATTACTGAAACTAAATCCATCCTTGTAAAATAGACCATTAAAATAGCAATTGTTAGAAACCTGTTTATAGGATTTTATTCCATCCTGCCTATTAACACATTCCTCTGCTTAGAGAATATCAAAGTAAATAAAGCTGAAAGACAAAGTCTTATCTATAAAATAAGAAAAAGCACTGAAGTTGTTTTCCCCTACACCATATTTAAGCAAATCTTGAAAAACAGATAACATCTCTTGTATTTTCTTCTTTGCAGGACGTTTGGAATGATTCGCAATTGCTGCGGCCAAACCCCAATTTCAAAAAGGTTTTATATTACACATTCTTTGAAAGAATTTATACCTTTAATGTTTAGGCACAAGTAAACAGATACGGCACCCAAAAATAAAAAGACACTGCTCACATCTGCACAATCATTTTCTATTTACAGGTTTCCTAGCTTGTACTTTTTTAATTAACTATTTTCTCTTCAAGAAAAGCACGTGCATATCCTTATTTGAAAGCGTTAATGTTTCTATTAAAAAAATCAATTACAAGGACTGCAGAAACTCACAAAGAAACTGATTAAAAACATTGGGGGGTCGGGGGGAGGAGGGCAAACAGAGCAAGCTCTGATCGCCAGGGCTGTGTCCAGCTCCAACTATTTGAACGAGCAAGCTTCGTCATTTTAAAACTGGCAAAATTAAATCCCTCGCAAAAATAATATTAAAATCTATCGTTAAGAGTTCAGGAAATTTATCCTGAAAGAGTTTAATATACTTGGAAAGTAAAAGCACCTGGATATTGAGCTGCAAATGAGCAGAAGCCCCTTTTTAGAGCAGGACATGCGGCCCACGCTCTGCGCCCCCCGGCACGGCGCTGCCAGCGGCTCCGGCTCTAGCCGCGCCGCACAGAATAACCCGGGAGACCGGGATAACGGAGAGCAAGCGATTGGGGGAAATAACTGTAGGTGTTGTTTTGGGGGGTTTTGGTTGGTTGGTTGTGTTAGTTGTTTTTTTTTCCTCATTTCATTTTAAAACGACACCGCTTGTTCTTAAACTCCTCGGGAACACGGGGAAGCCAGAAGAGAAACTATCCCAGCCTCATGCTGCTCGCAGGCACGGACCGCCCCGCCGCGGCACTCGGAGGCAGCCAGTCCACGGGCCACGGGCAAAACCACCAGCCAGCCGGGAACGAGTCGGCAGGCAAGGAAAGGGGAGGGCAGCAGGAAACGCATGGGTGGGAAGGCCTGGCGGAAAGGGCCGGGCCGGTCTCCCGGGCGGCGCTGGGTGGAGCGCGACCCCCGGGCGGGCAGGGCTTCTGCCTGCGCCCTCTCCCCGCCTGCGAGACGCCCCTCGCTCGCTCACACAGGCGCTTCGTCAGCGCGTTACCTGATCAAAGCCACTACTCTCATGTTGCTCACAGGCCGGGGGCGGTAACACTGACAGGGCGGTGGGCGAGAGCCGGCAAGCGCAGCGGAGAAGGAGCCCGGTCGCCTCAGCCACGCTGGGCTGCGCACGCCGCCGGCTCCTCCGTTGCTACCGCTACCGCTTGGCCCCCTCCCCTCGCCGGGCCCTCCTCCCGGGGCAGGCCGGCGGACTGCCTGCGCAGACCGGAGGCTCGGCGATCCGCCGGCCCCCCGTGCCCGGAGAGGTGGGCTGCCTCCGCCGCGATGCTGCGCGTGGGCTGCGGCGGCAGAGCCCGGGCACAACCCCGGCGAGGCCCGGGGACAGGCGGGAGGAGGGCGCGGCCGTGGAGGCAGAGCACGGGGCGCCTATGGGAGGCAGGGCGGCCGCGCCGGCAGGCCCGGGCCCGGCCGTGGGAGGGCATCGCCCAGCGCTCCTGCCGCTTCCCCCTGCCCGCCTGTTGCCTTGTGCCTTTCAGCGAAGAGCCACGAACTTGCTGCGAGCGACTGCTGCCTAGGGAATAGCTGCCGGCCGAGTGAGGCCGCCCCCTCTCACAGGGGTCTCCGCCGGGGGAGCTGCGGGTGGGGCAGGGAGGCCGGCAGGGCCTGCAGTGAGGGCAGCAGGTGACGCGGGGCTTCGCACGTCGCCGTGGGCCAGTGATCGCGGCAGCGAGGAGGCTGAACGGAGCACTTGACCTGGCTGCCTTGCTGAAGGGCTCTGCTCGCTGGCGGGCACGAGTTCAGCCTCTGCAGACCGAAAATCTAATCTCGTCATCTGAACCCTGTTTTAGGCCGGTTTTCTGAGCAATCCCTCTATGAGGCCCATGGTAGACAGCCCTGTAGGTTTACAGGCTGAGTCAAAAGCTTACCTAGGTGCCCAGTCTTTTTGACACCTGACACACAAGTTTATTTCTCCCGTGTCACAGGAGAAACGTGTTGGTTAGTTTCTGCCGAAGAAACTTTATTGCTAGACTAACTTTAGGAGTCCTATAGCACCAGATAAAGTTCCAAGGAAGAGAAAAGATGAAAGAAAATATTCTAAAAAAAAGCATTTTGTTATAGTGATAAATGTACCAAAATAAATGCCTACTGAGACAAATATATGTAAGGGGTTTGGTGGGGTTTTTTTGTGTTTTTTTATGTACAGCTCATGAAACAGCTTGAAAGACCACTTTTACTTTAAGATTCTTTTAGTTAACACAGGATTTATACAGGAAATCACTGTAAAATAGGAGTGGATAAATTATGGGCAGATATGAAGGTGATGATGCTTTCCTAAATGCACTTTTGAAAAGTTAAGAAATGTCAATTGGTGTAAAACTTATTTGCTAAGTAGTTTTGAAGAGGTAGTAAACACAACATGGATATTTCTGCATTGGAATAAGTGCAAAAAACCATACATTAAAAAAAAAACAACAAAACTTTAGTTCATGCTTTGACCATCACAGGCCAGTAGTTACGAAACAATATTTGACTTGCCTTGGAATTGCTTATAGGCCACTTGAGTTTCCTACTAGTTTATTGATGATTACACAGTGTGTAAATCTTTGAATGCTTTTTCTGCTCTTCAAAACAAGTGATCTAAAAGAGAGTTTCTTAGACGTGAAATTCGGAAGAAATCACAGGAATTTTTTTAGGGGTTGGGACTTTTCTTTTTAGCTCAAAGGTAATGGAGACCTGTTCTGAATTGCTAAATTGAACGAAGCAATACTGCATAGTAAAAAAAAAAGAAAAAAAGAGGAAGGTCATTTTGCTATACATCACGTCTATATTTTCTGGTTTCAATGCCTTTTTTTTTTTTATTACCACAAAAAAGAATAATTCAGCTAGTAGTTGTGAATACTTAGAAGATGCTCACTTAGTATACTTATCAGTCATACATGGAAAGTAAAAGCCATGTACATAAATTATTCTGCTGCTTTGTAAAATGGAGAAGCCATATAATCTGTGGCTGTAATCAAACAGCTTTAGAAGAAATATTCCAAGACTTGCAGAGATGTGTTCTAACTAGCATTGTTAGAGGAACTGCAAAAAGAGTAATTCTGAAGTCCTGGTTTTTTGAAAAGGTCTGTTATTATTGATCTATTGTTGATACAATGTAGCTGTGTTTGGGGCAGATGATTCTCTAGCATTCAGTTTTACAGCTTCTAAAAAAACCAAATTTCCACTTGCAAGTCAGACTTGTTTGAAGTAGAAGTTAAAAACAGTACTGTAGGACCAAAGTTTGCTTCATTTACGAGTGCAACTGGAATTATTGCTTCCATTTGATGAAGACATCAGTAGTTATTTGCACAAATAAAAGGATGGCATTTGGGTCCCAGAATTTGTGAAATATATCAAAATTGAATCAATAAAGAGGAGTTTCAAAACAAATTTGCATTTTACCCAGAAGGGTGCTGTTTTCAAATTATGTGGAATATATTCTGTGAGAAAATCTGTTTGCTCTCATTCACCTAAAGAAATAGCACTGGTGTAGTGTCACTGCTCTTAAAAAGTTCTGCCGTATGACAGTGGACAAAAGACAGTGCACCATCTCTCAAGCTGCTTGCCCCAAGACATTCTGCTGTACTGCCACAGCAGCTCAAACAATAAAATCCACCAAAGCTGCCTTTCATCTTGGGGCAGTACTGGCTAGTTTGTACAGAAGGCCTGCAAGGGCTCAGTGTTTCTTTTTCACCCTTTTCTGCCTAGAAAGTTGGAAATAATGATAATGAATTAGTATAACTGGAGGAACCTGTCAGAGGATTGAAAAACACAATGCAGTATCCCTAACGATCTGGAATAGTTAATTAAGTTCTCTTATAAATGAGTTCCAAAAATAACTTACTTTCAGTAAGTTATTCTGAGAAACAGTCATTTTAGCATACCTGAGCTGCAGTGCCTCTTAGCAAAGGGCCAATTATCTGGTGATTGGCAGTTAAAGGTGAACTAATGAAGTTCTTAATTAAAAGATTTCCTATTATAATCACCAGTAAGTAACAGAATCCTGCATATATAAAGCAGATATAACGTTAGAAGAATATTTCCATTTTGAAACAAAGATTTTGAAAATCGTCTCCTTTGCTTACCAGATCCTGAACAGGAATGTTAGGGTTTTCACGGGTGTATCTGGCAGAATGCCACTATTGCCCCTTGTTAGGGTGTCCTGCTCTGACTCTGCTACAGTCAGAGGTGTTTTCCTCATTTAACAGGTGACAAAATTTTTGCTGCTCTGAATACCCAAAGCTGTTTGTGTAATACAGAAAAATGTTTTGAGATTTTACAGGAGAATATATTGGACTTTTAACTAAGAAACTGGCTGCAGAGTTCCCTTAGCTGCCTGTCATTGACAGCTTCCCTGAATTTTCACTTACTTCACCATGAGAAGGATATTTTCAATTTGTCCATAAAATCAACTAGAATTATATTTTGAGAAAAAAAATTCTGTTTTGGCAGCATGAGATGCATTGACATACTACTAACATCTGAATAAAAGAAATTTCTCAGGCGGTATATCTTCCCATTCAGATGTAGAATGACTCAAGGTCCTACTGTCTACATTTCTACAGCTCGACAGATGTAAAGAGTATTGCTCTGAATGCTGTATTACCACACTAACAGTGCATGATGCCCAAGATAAAACAAGCTGTTAAGATTAGCATGAGCACCTTGTCACACTGATCATCTCTTTTGACACCAAGATAGGCATACATTGACTTAAGGTTGATCTCCAGCCATTCACACAGATATGGCCCTGGTGATCAGTGCTGTATGTGAAGAATGACTTATAGGGCCTATGGTCTCCTTGCTCTTAAATGCTCCATAGAAACACTACTAAAATGTATATACAGCTAATCCTATCGTTCTTAGTTCTGGTAAGACAAAGCCTGTAATTTTCGTAGGTGATTTGAATTCTTTCTGCAGAACTATGAAATTCAGCAACTTTATTTTGTCCTTTATATAGAACTTTTTAGGACTCTCAGACCGGTATTCATCATTCTGTCACTAAGACAGAAATGGAATTTAGCCTAACGGAGCATTATATATGCTCTTGACTAATGGGTAGTTGTCCTTTTACGACGCCAGTTTTTCTAAGCTCTTGATTAACTTAATTTTCATTAACCAATCTACCAATCTTTAGAGAGTCAAGTATAACATTAACCTTATAAGGTCATGCAGCTGTCAAAATGACCATTGTTTCCATCAGGCACTAGTGCAAGCTAAATTTGTATTCACTGACAGATGAACAGTTTTTTCACTTGACTAGATGAGTTTTCAGTGTTTGAAATTTTTACTCTATTAGTAAAAGCACTAGCATTAATTACCACTAAGAGAAACTGTTGAGTGTGACTGGCAAAATCATTAATTTACCTTTTTTCAGCTTAATTCATGGGACTGAAATGTATTTTTCTCCATGTGAAGTCTTTAGGTACTTTCAAGACAAAAAAAAATATGTCTGACAACCTCCAGGTCACCAGAAAGCCTTTAGTAAAAAAGGAGTTTTTGTTCTGCATATATCTATTTTGATTGGAATGAAAAAGTTAAGTGGGGATGTTATATTTACAGTTTAAAGTACTTTTACATTCTCCTCTCTTTTTCTCATTTATTTAAAAAAACTGATTATTTTAGAAATAAAGATTTCAAAATTTTTAATTTGTGTAAATTTTAAATACACAACATTGATAGATTGAAACAAATGTAAATCAGAGATGAGTTTATTGTAAAGAAGTACATGTAAAAAAATTCGAAACCAAGTCCCTGTTAGCTAACACATGTTTCATGTGAAGCTGCATTAACTGCCAGTGAAGACCATGAAGACAGAAATTTTGGAATATTTCTGCATGTTAGAGACTATGATCTCCTATTAACCATTCTAGAGAGGAAGAAAGAGACCCTTTTTGGCTCAATAATCCTTAAAATGTGTTCATCATCCAACAAATTTGAATCTAAAATTATAGGCTTTAATTTATTGGGTGTTAGCTATCTATTGGCTGCAAAACACCCACAAAAAATGTGGTCATGGATAATAATCCATGAGAATAGAGAGAAATTAGCTATCTACTTAATGAGGTTAAGCTATGGTATCTTCTCCATCATCATGAGCTAAACCACTGGAATCTTGTAGGCAGATATGGCTGGGGTATTTTTAGAGAGACAGAGAAATTTAGAGAAACAGCTTTCAGTGAAAAGAGTCAGAAAATTGAACTGTTGCAATGAACATCTAAGAGGAACTAAAGTGTCCTATTGTAGTGGTATATAATTTGAGATCATTCCTCACTTACTAAATGGTTCTGCAGTTCATCATTGATTAAAACACTTGAGTAGGTTAAAGCTGGTGAAGTTTCAGGGGAATAAGCAAACTGCAAGTTTTTTGGCCCATTTGTTTCATTGCAAAAATATTCCTGTGCCATAAAATATTTATAACAGAGCTTTAAGTAATAAAAAGGAATATTTTCTTTCCATTCCACTGTTCCTATTCTGTTCAATTTTGCTGGTACCAATAATGTTTATAACTTTAACAATCAAAACAAATTTCAATGTGCCACATTTAATACTCTTCATCTCACAGTTAGATTTTTTTAAGATAGAATTAATCTAGTAAGTATGGGCCTGCTTTGACCTAATTAGCAAAGTAGTGAGCTTAATTTTGAGTGATACAGAGAAAGCATTTTATTGCTGAAAAAAAGCAACAAATCAGTTTTAACTTCAATGTCCACTTGAACTGTATGACATTATATGTAGTATAAACCACTTGATATAATCTGCTTCTGATTTTGAGTCCTGAAGGAAGGGTGGCTGTGACAGTGCCCTTTGAAATAACATTGAAGCTTCAGCTCCCATGTCAACATCATGCTCTAATCAGTGCAGTCTTTTTTGTTTCAGGGTCTTCCACCTTATAATTGACCCTGACATATGCTATTCACTCTACCCCTTGGCTTTGGACATATAATTCCTGTCATGGTCAATTATTAGGTGATAGAGCCTGCAACCACAGGGACCATTGCCTAAAAGCCTACACAGTAAGCCCTGAAGTGACCAAATTCAAATCTAACTGGAGGGGAAGAGGGGATCTAGTCTTTGATAAAACTAATATTCTTTTCAATTTTATATAGAAAAATGTCAATTTCTATCATCCTATATATTACTGAGACAAATGGTGACAGTGCTATTTCAGAAACAGGTTAAGGAAAAGTACAAAAGCCTTTACCAAACTCAATGTACTCTGAAATGAGGAAATAGTCTGTATGAGCATATACTATGCATAAAAATTAGATTACACTACATTTGAAAGGCAGATGAGAGTTCAAGAGGGGCAAGTGGGCAAGTGCTAAAAATAAGGGCATGTTACTTCCTTTCCAACACTGCTTTGTCTGTATGCTTTCTTTAATGTTGTTTCAGCTTTGAAGTAAAGAAATATTTTTCAAGAGACTGAAAGGTACTTCTGGTTACTGTATTGATAAGAACTGGTTTTGAACAAGAAGATCTCTTCTAGTTTTCCCGTTGGTTCTGTAATGCCTGAGAAATTGGGCAAAGACAAAACCAACACACCTGCTGTCTGGTCTTCATATAAGCATTATGATTTTCAAAAACAAACAGTTTTGCAGTCATCGTACTACTACTGTAATGTTATAAATATCACTCCAACTTCAGGAATAAGAGCTGAGGTGAGCAAAAGTTTACCATCCATCTGCAGAGATTGAAAGGCAGGTTTGTGAACTGCTGGTTCACTTCACAGATTCTCTGTCAACTATGCCACTAACCCAGAGGACTATTGTGGGTTTTAGCTGTGTGAACATTAATTTCAATTTCCTAGGTGCCATTGCCTGGTTTGAGCTGTTTATTTGCGTTTGGGTTTTTGGTTTGGTTGGCTTGTAGGTTAAAAAAAAAAAAAAAAAAAAGGTAATTTTAATAATCCATAGTATTTTCATGTCACAAATTTTTATCTACAGGAATCTTCCAGTGGTTTGTTTCACCATTGACAATTTACTAAATTCTCTTATATGTAAGAACACAGCTCAGAAATAGTCCTTAAAGGACCTTTGCATATCTGCTGAGTTTTACAGATAATACAAGATATAATATTCTGAAAAATGTAATTTGGTGATATCTTTGTTGCATCTCTTAGCCTGAATAGACAAAGCTCTAATTAACATTCATACAATTATCTAAGTCTTTAAAATCCCATCTGTCTTAATGATGTATACATAGCTTAGCAAGCCCAATAAATACCAAGCACATACAATGCAAATGCTTTTAATTTAAGCTATGACACTGCTTACTGAAGCTCTTGTACATATTCTGTGTTTCAATTGTATGGTTGTCATAAGATTTGAAAATCTTCCTCCTGAAGTCCTCCATATATCTGAGAGCTGTTAGTTCAGCAACTGTTGTTACTGTGTGCAATATCCAAACAAATAAACTTTGGCAATGACTGATTTACCTACATATGAGTGACTTTACCTGGTGTGTAACCCAGCTCAGGTGTTTTCCAGACTAAAACTTACCTTGGCTGAAAATACAAGTAACTGCAAACAGTAAACTTCCACACCTTCAGAACTGAAAAGAAACGAAAAGTGCTGTTCCTAACATGCATTCATTTATCTACCCTGCATGTATCATGTGACATTCTAAACATTATTTCATAGAAGAGTTAATTCAGCTTTCAGCAATCTGCAGCCTGTGAAGCAAGGAGAATAACTCCTGGCTGCTTTATGGTTTAAAGCATGATTGAATATACTAACAGGGCTTCGTAAAGTACTCATTTCAATATATATAATGTATTTTTAAAATATTTCATCTCTGTACAGGTCTCATCCTCTAAAGAAGTGGAGCATCTCTATTGCACTTAAGAAGCTGAGGCAATAGAGCCAAAAATACTGAGACAGCACCAGTGATCTGAATCTTGAAATTTTATTCTCTGGTCAATAACTTGTTGATCATTGCTCAATCATTCCTGCGACTTCAGCTACTCTTTGTTTTAGTTTCTCTATATGTAAAGTGACAGAGCTTTACCTTGCAGAGTATTTTGAGAGTTACGGGAGTTTACAACTGAGTAAGTTACAAAATATCATTGTAATAAGTATTTTAAAAAGAGTTTTTTCATAAACCCTTTTATGGAATTGCTCTAAAATCACTCTTGTAATTTAGATAATGGCAAGTAAGGGAAATACTTTGCTTGTAATGAATAAGATAATTTACAATATATAAGATTAGCTTATTTTTAATGTTTATATGAAGGTTCTTCTGGGGAAGTATTCAGGGACATCACAAGCAGTATTTAAATCTCACCACGGCAAATGGTTTTTCTGTGCTCTATCAAATAACATATTTGCAAAACTGCCAGATGGGGAGAGAAACTGCAGTGAGGAAATAATGGTGAGGTTTGTAGTACAGGAAAAAGGATCAGACATTAAATACATGATTTTAACAGCATGAGGAACTTTAAACATTTAACAAACTTCTTAAATAGAAGCTTTTAATTGATCTCTTTTCTGCAAGGATAGCAAAAGGAAAAGGTGAAAGAAAATCATAGCTAAAGCTAACACAAATCCTAACTAAAGACAATTAATAAGGAGTATAAAAATGGTAAATATTTGAAGGATAAATCTTGTGGCAGTATGGGATTTAGAAGGTTACCATAAGCTTTGCATTAAAGATTTCTAATAGGGTACATCCAGTCTCTCCTTCTTCCATTATGGATAAGACTGGTAAAAAACAGCTTTGAAAAATTTGATTCTCCCAGGCTCATATGTATACTATGGCATTAAAAGCAAACATTTAAAGACAGAAAACTTGTGAAACCTTAGTGCATTTTTTAACCCATTTTCAGGCAGCATTAGATCAACAGCAGAAATAATTGCTGTCAGTTTGTACTTTTTGACCAATAATTCTCTGTATTTTCTGCAAGAAACTTGAGTGATGCAAATGACCTTATTTTTACAGCATGCTTTTATTAAATAGTTTATTATTTTGGCAGACTAATAAAGATTTTGGTATTTGCTTTTATTTGCAATAATATTACCACGACATAAAAAAGGATTTTATGTTCTTTTTGAGGAACAAGGAGGATAAAAGTGTTGATGGATAGTGCAACTAAGGCATCAGCAATGAGCTGGAAATGAGACACATAAATATGAAAGCAGAGCTAAGAAAATAGAACTGCACCCTTGGCCTTTCTTAAAAGAACATGCACATGCCATGGTTCATTCATACAGTTACAGAAACTCCTTTTGTTTTCAGTGAGTCAGTGAGAATCTGCAAAGACTAAAATATTACTAAGAGTCTCAGTTTTTTGGCATATTTCTGTAGTTAATGTAGTTGTGAAATGTTTCTAAACATTTGGAGAAATGCCTGTTGATGATGATTTTTTAGAAGACATGTATTTTCTTTGAAGTATAAATTCATCCCTTTTTCTAGCTATGTCTTAGACAAAGGTGGTAAAGCAATATCAGTTTTCAGTTTTCCCTTTTTTGCCCTTCAAACAGACATAATTGTTCAAAGATCAGATCTGATACCTCATAGCCAGATCAGAGAACCACACCAAGGTTTTAAAAACAAAATGATCAGTCCTGTAATAAAAAAATAAAAGAAGCCTAGATAGCATGTAATAGCATTAATCTTATTTTACATTGGATGGGGAGTTTGGTTTCAGATTGAAAAAATAGTGTCTACAGTATTCATTTTGCAATAATCTGAGCTCCTCAACGAGTTTTGTTAGATGCAAGGGGTATTCAGCAGTGCCTGAGTGTTCCTCAACCTCTTTTACAATGGGAACCTCAATTTCTTAAGATAAGAAATTTATTGATTCAAACAAATAATTGGATATGCCTTAGAAATAATGATACTTTCTTGATTGAGGGTATTTAAAGTCTGAATTTTGCTTATAGCCACCCCTCAAAAAGATAGTCAGAGCAGAAAAATATGAACAGAACAAATACTACATGAAAAAAAAAGACTAAACAGGCAAACAAAAGTTTCCCTCACTGGAAATTTATTTGTTCCATTTGCTTTTTCTAAAAGGCAGCCAGTAAATAGAAATCATGAAGTATGAGTTTTTAATAAGAATAAATCTAGCAATTAATTATATGTCAAGGCTTAAGAATCAAAAAACTGCTTATGCCCATTGCCAGTCATTCACTCCCTGTCAGTAGTAGTTCACATCTTTCCTGGGATGGCATCCAACCACAGTGGCATCTAAAATATAGCAGGCTATATTGTTACAGTTGGAGGTGAAATTGAAAATTGCACCAAACAGAAGTGACAAATTCACATTGCTCAGTGTTGCCTAGCAATAAGAGATGAGTTTATTATGAACACTTGACTCTATATCCATCGCAAATAGGCTTTGTATTCACACCAAAATGCCACTAGTCTTACAGGCAAAAGGGGCAAAAATAGGGTGGGCAGAAGGAGGGAACAGTCATAGTAGTTGTAAGCTTGTCTTGTACTTCAAGATTTCTTTCTTTCTCAGGGGAACTGCTCAGGAAGGAAAAGGCAGAGCCTGCCTCCAGCTGAACTCTTTGAGATTGACCAGGTAGCTTGTTACAGACCTTAATCATCCTTTTGAATGCCCTTAGTAATGCCTGTTTCGTTAGTAATGGCTTGTAGCTTAGACATTGCAAGTGCATGAAATCTTTACTGACTGTTCTCAAGAACTGCTCAGTAGTTGTTTTCATTGTGCAGAGCTTTCCATTTGCTTTAGCTCTATTTTAATTTTCTTTTTTAAGGGAAAAGGACAAGTCGCCAGGGAGATTTTCCCTCCTCAGACACCTTGCTGTTTTCTTTTTGACCACTGTTTATATGAGAGAACATTTATTTCTATCTTGGACCTTGAACCGTGTCTCTCAAGGTATTAATTAGCTAACTATTCAGATAAATGTTTTGGTTTTTTTTTAAAGAACTATTTAGGCATCCGTAAAGACCTTACTAGATACCCACCCACATATTTAGGCACATACTCAGTTTTAAAAATCCACGCAATAGTTCCTATTAAAAAAAAAACCCTTCAATAACTGATCTGGTTCTGTGTTTTTATGCCATCTGCATTTTTGACAACTGAATATTTTTGACAGCATGGTCCATTGTGCCCAAGTTCACATCATTTTTTTTTCCTCTTTTTTTTAAACATCATATGACTACATATGTAATAAGAAAATGGGTTATATCACACATTTTTCTTTACAGATTTGGGTTCACAGTGGATTTTTTTAACTGACAAAAATTGTACAAGAAGTATTTCTACTATAAGATTGCATTTATTTTATAAAAATAATAGATTCATGAAATGCTATCTAAATACATTGAAGTTACAAAACACTTGTGATTTTAAGAAGCCTTAGAAACAAAAAGATAAAGATGAAGTTTAGAGATTATATAGTTTAGGTAAAATAGTATGAAGCATAGATAAAAATTGCTCTCTCTTGTGTAATGTTTAATTTAAAATACTAGTGCAGAATTATCTCCTTAGCTTACATGTTCACCTAGCCAATTTAACTGAACCTGTGAAAATTTGAGAGTATAATTTTTGTATTTTGTGTGCAAAATGCAGTTTTTGTCTCAAATTGTGATTTACGCAGTAAGCTTTGAAGGTACAAACCCGAGGTACTTACATTTTGTAAGTGTTTTTACAAAAACCTTTAGTAACTTTGGTCCTTTCTTTATTTCAGATTCAACGTGTTACAAACAAACATATTCCACCTGTTACAACAATCTGGCATATTACTTTCTTGATACGTGATGATACAATACCTCTCAGGTTTGCTGAGTAGCAAAGAGAAATGTAAGCAAATGAAAAGGTTTTCCACTTTCACAGTTTTTTTCTGCTTGGGGTTCTGTTTGTCTGAGAACCGTATGAATAGAAGCCATATTTTATAGTATTTCTTTAACCTCTGCCATCTGCTGTAGGTTAGTTTTTCCACTGCCAACATATCCTAGAGGCCCCAGTACCAAAATGTTTAATTTCTAAGTAAACATTTGGACTTTATAAATCCGGTTTAAAAAAATAGAGCATTATTTTTTTAAACTATATACTACATTTGCCACTACTGATGACATTAATAAACACACAGCCAGGTATATGGGTTTAAAGGCTTTTGGCCACAACTTTTCCATAGCTGACCTCCAGAGATGTCGGGTCACCTGACATTTTTAATCACTGAGTCATGCTCAGTTATCAGGAAAGGAACTTGAGTATTCCCTAATGTGCTAAAAGTTGTGTAAAGGGATTTGCACCACTATAGCCAAAACTTTCCAAATCAAGTATGGTTTCAGGCAAATAATACCATTGCCAAAGCCAGAGCTTTAACTTCTTAATTTTTTTTAATATAAACCAAAGTTATTTCACTGCAACAAGAAAGGATTGTAGGTACAAAAGAATTTAGGCAAGTAATTAACCACTTTAAAAAAACAAGGAATGTAATAACCATATCTCTAGCAACTTCCTTATGTCTGAAGAAGAAAAAAAAACATGAAAACCATGTGTCCGAATTCTACTATGAAGAGGATAAAGTCCTTTCTAAACTTACAAAAGTATAGTGTTTCGCTTTCTACTAGACGGTAAATTATCAGATTCCAGTTTGAAAAAAACCTGTTCTGTTGATTGTCGCAAGCTGATCTCTAATCAGAGTGAAAAACTGAAAAATGCTTGCTTCTGCTGAGCATGAGCAGGCAGACCAAGTTCATCTTAATCAGTATTCTTCAGAGGCAGACAGGCACCATGTGAAAGACACATGGATGTTATGGACGCACAGATTATAAAGGAGAATATTTAAAGTTGTGTATAGGCAAGATCAGAAGGGTAGAGAAAAGATAAAGATCTACTATCTTGTTACTGAATGCTGGTTTAGGAAAAGTTTTGTAAAAAACCTTAGGAATTTTCACTTCTTTATATGTCCACCTGGTTAAATTTTTGTGTGTGTTTTTCGCTAAATTCTAAAATATCAAATAGCTTGATTTGCCGCCTTCTCCTGAAACATTTCCTAATACTGAGGAGGATTCAGAAACATGTTTTTGGCATAAAATTAATTTTTAATGAAAATTCAGAAAAGGTCTTTACTTACTGTTTCTTCAGTTTCAAATGAAACAAGTCTTAAAATAAAGAGCAGTAAATTAATTAACAAGTGGCTCTTTTCTGAGCACTGAGCTGTTGTGCAAAAGTTATGCCCATTTAAATGAATTCATTTAGAATTTGATTCGTTTAATCAGTGCAACCTGGTAACTAAGATTCATGGTATTTGTTGAATTGAAATAATAATTGTCCTGAGGATAATTCTTCTTGCTGAACATTATGGATGAAGAGATGAAGTATCTCCTTTCAGCCAATCTGGGATGTGAAATTCTGTATTATTTTGCAAGACCACTACTTGTATTTCTTTTATTATACTTATTTTCATTATTATAAACAGCAGCATCTGGGTAGTGAACATCCTCTCTCTGCCATGAGGATAGTGACTTCTTCTGGCTGGATGGACAACTGGTTAAATTTCCTCCATATGAATCATCAGAACAGATAAATCAGTGCCCACACAGTGATCTGTTTAGTCATCAGCGAAACTTATTTGGTTTAATTGAGTAATTTTCTATTTCTAGCTTGCTTTCAGACCATTTACGTTTTTTTATTGTGCTTCTTAAAATGTCTTGCATTGGAGTGGCAGCTTAGACATGCCCTGAAAGATTTACCTCAGTATTTCTTTGTAGCTGTTAATTAGCCCTGCAAACCTGTGCTCACATTCATGTTGTACCTGGACTTACCCTGTCCCCTCAGCACCTCTTACCAATCAGCTCACCCTCGTCACTTCTGATTTTCAATGAACTCTACCTAGATGTCCTGTGTTTGGCTAGGCATTTTGAGTAGATTTAGCCTTAAGAAACCAGACACGTGCCTCCAGACCATATTTTTATCTGCCCTCTTCTGCCCCAGTCTTTCCTGCAAACCTTGGGTCAATGTAAGTGAGTTTTTCAAAGGACTGGAGATCACAATATTCATGCAGGTTTGGGGAACGTAAACACCTGTGTGAGAAGGAAAAAATCAAAGTCAGAGCTCCAGCAAGGAAAAGACTAGAGTTGGTAGTTACATATTTGGCCATTCACTAAACATGCATCACAGCCTGCCACAACACTGTGTTGCTGTTTTTCATATCAGTAGTAAAAATATATAGGAAGAATCTGAGAGTGATTTTCATTAAGTTATATCTTTTGTCACTTCAGTCTTAAATCTGGGTGTAAAATTGGTCCTTACTCACAATCTCCCCCAGAACAGATGAGAGGGGGAGGAACCTCAGAATAAATTCCAGCACACAGACTGAACTGATACCCAACTGGTGAGGGACACATTCTGGGCTCTGACTTTCTTCTCTGTATTTCCTACTTAATAGCTACCTTCTCTTTTTTTCACTAATATAAGTCCAGTTCAGATTTGTCTGCAACCTATTTGCCTGCCAAGTGTGAGCTAAGCATTTCACTTGGCAGCGCCTTGCCACATTGGGTACTTTGTGATGCCATTGTGAGGCTTTAGGTGGTTTTGACGATTGCACTGTAGTCAGTCTGAAAAGGAAGAAACTCTTATATTTAAATTCTCTATAGAAGTGAATGTAGCTACAGATTCAAAGTGGTAGTGAAATATGTGGATTCATATCGGGTGTAAATTGGTTCCATGATTTAGATTTTTATGTTTGCTGAGTACCCAAATTCCCCCCCAATAATTACTGTGTTTTTTTAATGTGATATGTATATAGCATGTATACGTTGCCTGTTTTTATTAGGTGACATGCATGGATAAAAGCAAGAGGTACTCTAAATATTATACATAACATATATCTATGCAGGAACAATGAATAATAAACAGTCTCTGGAATTTGGCAGAAGTTTAATTCAAGGGCGATCATGGACTTTGCATAGTTTTGTTTATTGTGTTATAAGTAGTCAAATAATGTTCAGAAATTGAAAGTGTATTTTTCTATAATACACATTTTCAAGTAGGTTTCTTGGCATGCATTTTGTTTGTACTGTGCTTGAAGTTGTTTATGGCATTAGTGGTTAGTGTGTTTGTGCATGTTTGCATTCTGTCTGTTTATGAAGTATTTCACTGGTACCCTTACACAGCATGTGGTCGGTCGAAGATTATTTTTGATAGCATGTGTAGTCATGCATTTTGGTGAAAGACTTTAGGTTGGTTAAACACTGGTTATCTGCACTTGTGTAAAGACCGACTTACGGGTTGTACATCTTTATAGAACTTAGATACAAAAAATACCTGCACCATTTCAAAGATGAAAGTGTGTGTTGGTGCCAATTTGTCAAACAATAGTGGCAATCTGAGTTTCATAAAGATAGGCTAATTCTATTAATAACTGGAACATTAGTATATTTTTATTATCATAGATGTCAAAAATAATTAACAGATGACTCATTATATTATAATAATAACATGTGTGTAACTAATTTTTTAAATGAACTACAGAAGCAAAAACAAACCTCTAACAAGGATAATTTAAATCACTTCAGTCTCTAATTGACAGCTAAGTATAGGCAGTACTTTCAGGACCCAGACACAGGGCTGTGAAATTAATCTGTGAATTACATTGGGCTTGGAGTGTTAGTTGATAGTTCTCGTGGTATTTTGAAAATATGGGTTGTTCAGCATGTATCTAATGACATTACAGAAAATGTAGATGCTGAGCACCTCTAGACACTTACAGGCATCAGTTCAGTAAGGATTTTGTGAATGTTACAGAATAAAATATTGTTGCTTTATTTAGATGCCTAACTGCTACTTTAAGAGCATGATTCTTTCCATTAATCTTGTCCTACAGTTCAAGAAACCCTTTTCCTCCAGAAATTATTGAGAATGTGCATGAATTTTAAAAGGATTAGAGCTGACCAATAATTAATTCTAGTGAAAATGCCACTTCTAAGTACTATTTCATTACTATTTTTAATAAAGTTCTCCGTGGTAGGAAACTCCATTGTATCAGCTCTGATTTTCTTGAGAATTTTTCATACAGGTATCTCTTTTCTTCCCTCCAGTGTAATATTAGACAATTTTCTGACACTTCTGTTACATTTCTCAAACGTGCATTTATGAGAGCTTAAAATACATTTTATTAAGTTTGTCTGTTCTTGAACAAGAGAATAAAATTAATATCATTGAATATCATTTATGTTGTGCACAGTTTTTTATCTACTTTCTGAACATAAAATGTTATACATCTGTTTCATTTATAACACCATGCTGTGCTGCACTATTCTAGTTTCTTTTTATGTATAGTGCTGTAATATAGAGTGAGACCTTTGTTTAAGAATAATTGTTTACGGAACTTTAAGTGAATTAAAAAGATGATAGGTAAAGGTGGAATTCAGACCATCTTAGGTACTCTTCCTGCTTGTAGCATGCCATGGCTACGTTATTCTTGAAAAGTTTAAATTCAAGCCACAGAAAATAACATTTCTATCCTTCAAGACACAGAAGCCATTCATACAGAAATGAGAAGCAAAATGTGTACAGAATTAAACTTTACATCTTATGACAGTAGCAGCAGGTTCATAGTGTCAGGAAGAAAAAAAAATGATGAAAGGAAGCCAAGCCTGACAAACTGAATTGTGGCTCATCTAAATGTTGTTGAACTTCATTTCACTAACAAAGCAGAGAGTTAAAAAAGGGAAAATTAGAAAACATCCTTCTTATCACTGTAATATGCTAGTTTTTAAAAAAATGTGTACGTTCTATATAAATTCATAGATCTTGGCAACAATATAGTTATTTTCAGTATTTTAAATTGGGAGTTGAGAAGAGGATTTTAGTAAAAGCTGTATGATTATACAAAGGACAGACTTTGGTAATAACTTGTATGGGAATGTGTGCAAATGCATACAAAATCAGTGTAAAAATCCAAATAATTTTCCATATAAGAAATACCATATTTCTGTGTATTAATATGCAATAATTTATGAAATGTAGAATATGTATTCTATATTATTATATAAAGAGATTATATGCAGCGTATGTTGCATATGGAAGAATACACCATTTATACATATATATGTACATATATATGTATACATGTGTGTGTGTGTGTGTGTGTCTGTTTCCATGTCCAATCTCTATGTAGATTCCATCTTCCAGTTCTCATTTTTATGTAAATCAGAAGTGATTTTTATAAAGTCAACGTTTAAAATGTTGTAAGAGGTTATTGTCAAGTCCATTATATATAGTAAACACATACTAACATTTAAGAGATGAGCCAAGACAATACTCAACTAATCATTTTGGGCTGAGTCCAAATACTGGCTCATATGCCAAGTACTTACCAGTATAATATTTAGATAATAATCCTCAGCAGACATGTTTTTATATTGTAAAGAGAGATCCATGTAACTTGGATGTTCTTGAAAATAGAACTTTTATGTTTTTTAAGTGTTTTAAGCACGTTAGCCTTTATATCTCCCAATCTGTGCTTTTACTGCAGTGACAGTACTGCTAGAACAGCATTTTAACTTCCAGGAAAATTCAACAGATCTTTTGGGACTTGAGGCATGAAAGAAGTCGGGCACTGTCCAAGTGGGCACAATATTCACAACCTCCTGGAAAGCATTTTTAAACCCTGAGAAAGTATTTTTGGTTTTACAAACAATATTAAGATTATTGTCTAAAATTTTGCTTTTAATTCACGTAAACATCCTAAGGGATTAAAAATGTGTTCCGCTTCATTATACCTATTGGCTTCAGACATCATTGCCCACTAAAAGTCACTTCAGTTCCAGATGTGACTATTTGCTATATAAGAAGCCAAGCAGCTAGTTAATTATCCACTTTAAAAATAAAATTCTGTCCTTAAGACAAAAGGAGAACACTTTTTGTGACATTTTCAATGAACTGGAACTTCTTGATTCAAATGATATTCCAAAAAGTTGCTTTTTCTCTTGGAACTGGGTCAGATTTTTCTAGCCTTGATAGAATTGGCATCCTTTCTCCAAATCGAAATATGCCAGCCGTAATACTTTTTCAGTAATACAGTTATCATGCAGAAAATCTTTGATAAGGCCACATATGCAACATTCGTGCTATAGAGGTCCATGAACCTGCAAGGTTATGTGACTGTGAGTAACCCCTGCTGCCAGTTGATGTTACTAAAACTTCAAAAAGCTTGACCGTGAGACAGACTTCTTTTTCCCCCAAAGGCTCAACATTCTTTTTTGTGCTACATTTTTCAGAAGAACTCTTTGTTTGAAGAAGCTGGGCAGGGTAAAGCTGGCAGACTGGAACACTGCCCTGATGTGTTGTGACAGACATGTAATCTGCCATTTGACCACTGGTTCACACATCAGTGTTAATGTGAATGTGACACCTCTCAGCATACTGTTAATCATGCATTACTCTTCTGTCTAAAATGTGGAGATGTGGAGTATACTTTTATTCTTTTCAGAAGACTACACAAAAAACCCCAGCAAAATGAAAATTTACAGCCATAAAAGCAAACTGATTGACAGCTGCAAATCATAGTCACAGCAACATTGATCTATACATATTTATAGATCCCTAGATTTCAACACTAAAAGGGATCATTAGAACAGTCTGCTTAATCTAACGCACTCCCACTCCAAACATGCAAGGAGTCAAACATGTAGTCTCATGTCAAGTGTGAGGAAACCCAGAAGATGACCTTCTGTAGTCCAGAAATGAGATCAATTCAGCTTCTCTTCCTCAGTTACACTTTTTCATCTCTTGGGTTTTGTTTCTTTTTCTCCTGGTGTTTCATCACCAAAGTGCCCAGGAGTTCATCTGCTTTCATTCAACTGAAATGCATGTACCAGATGGTGCAAATAGCCCAGTATATTTCAATCCTGTATCCATGTCAAAAAACAGGCAGACTGCTGCAGTTCTTGGTTGCTGCACCTCATGGTATCAAAGGCTGGCTAAGAAGAGTGACACTGCTTGACAATGAATAAGATTTTTCAGGTCTGGCAGGGAGGTTGCTTTGGAAGCTAAAATCCTGCTTTTTCTCTGTAGGAGTTGCTTTTCATGATTAATTAATTGTGTTTACGCTAATCTACAAAGGATGTAAAGAAATGTAAAAACAGTTACAGAAATGTGCCTGGTTAGGATACTTTATAGCAACTTTGTAGTAACCATTTCATCACCTGCATTTTAACTATATTACCTACTTGCTTGTTAGAATTGTAATAGAAATTGACCAAAACCAGTAAGTTCTATATTGTACTTTTCAACGTACTTTTACAGGAGGACCACTGAAATCTGTGTTTACTATATGAACAGGCTAGATCTCTGATGTCCTTAGGTCAATGAAGTTTGAATGAATCTTGAGGGCTAGGCACTGCAGTGAACGCCACTTGTTGCTTTCGTCTGATAACACCTGCATAGAATTTGGCCTCAAGACTTTCAAAATATCTCCATAGTAAAGCCTTACACTTGCAAAAGCCATAGCTCTAGAAAAATGATAATATGAGGTTTCAAAGAGTGGAGAGTTTTTTGTCTTGGAAATCAGGAACTGGAGATAGTCGTTGAAAGCTGTTTGTGGCAAAAGTCAACATTCTCTCTGTTGGAATTTCAGGACAGAAGAGAGTACCACAGAGTAGTTAATGTAGCTGAAAGAGCTGTCTTACAATAAATTACAGTTAGTTGCATGTTCATTTTGCATCACCACATACATGAATATGCTTGTAGACAAATCTATGTAGGTGTATTTATATGTTTAGAAGATCTAATATGCCTGCAGCCATGGTGTAGGTGATTTTTCTCATGGGCATTGTAATTACAGGAATATAATTTTAAGCAGAAGTCATACTGAAAAGAATTGTTTCTTTAGCTAAAAACATGTCATAGATTAGGTAGGAACCACCAAACAGGCCACGGCACCAATTTAAATATAATGGAAAGGTGTAAAAAATCAGTTAGGAGAGAAAGATTATTAATATGATAGATGGCAGGTCCATGAAGACTAGTGAAATGAAGGTAATAAAAGAAAGTTTAGACTGTCTGCCTGAAAAATTCTGGACAGCAAACTAGTTGCACTAAACAACTGTATATTCTCTATGGGGAAACATTTACAGTCCAATTGCTCAAGATTTTTGAGAGGCCAAAGGAGCAGCAAAATACATGTTGGGGAAAAAGCTTGAATTGGCAGGTAGATAGATTAGCTGACCTATTAGTTCTTTTCTATTGCAAACTTCTATGATTTTATGTGGGGAAAATTCCTTTTCAACCCACGCTGGCAATCTGTTTATGTTCTGAAGTATGATGATTGACATCCCTTTTAACTTTTAACCCAGAGAATGTCTCTGCAAGTGTTATTCCTACATATAAATGTCTAATGCTTTTAATAAAAAAAAAAAAAAGTCTCTCAATTAGGGGACTGTATCCATGTGCAACTGCAGAATGGAGATCACAACAGAGTCTGAGGTGTTATCGCGGCATGGGCAGCACTCCCACTCAGGAAGGATGGGGCGTTGAGAAGGAAAAGGGAGCATTTGGGGCTTTATAGACTAGAGAGAAAGTGGTGGCAAACAAGAGAAAAGTGGATAAAAACAGTCAGAAGGAAGAATATAGGAGGGGAATAGGAAGAAAAGAATAGAGAGAAATGAGAAGGTTGCAAGGTATATGAAGAGAGAAGCAAGACAGGAAGTGAAAACTTATTTGTGGAGTAGAAGAACAAGAACAAACAAGGAGGTACTGCTATTATTATGGTGCTAGAGTAGCTTGTTACCTGTAAGCATTTACCCTTGGTTCATCCACATGCAGCCTTAGTTTTTTTTCATTTCAAACAGTGTAATATTTAGTAACTATCCCTGAAGCACACTGCATGGATTTTTGTGATAAATGGTGTATTTCATAATTAAAATTCAGCCTAGCTATCTTTTCTGTGAAATTAAAGTCTATAAAAATATATAGTATTTAGAAAATTATAGCACCTTAGTAGAAAGAAGTTTCATGGTCTGCCAGCCTTTCCTTCATTGTACCCTGAACTGGGGGACTGGAGATGGATTTATGAGAGGGAAAACTTTAAAAAGAAATATTTAAGAAATTATAGTGTAGTGCAATCTCATGTATTTAAATAGTACAAAAAATATTCTTCACATGTTATGGTGTTAAAGTAGAGCTCACAGTACAAAAAGAAATAAAAATTGCAGAGAATTCTAGTTACTCAAAAATATCTTTGCAATATTACTTGTTCTGACTTAAAGAAGTTTGCTGAAGCATCAACTTCATTTCTGTCGAGGACTGTAAAAAAGATTGAAGCCGGGGCCTGGAATATGAACAAACAATGCATCTAAGTTAGTGCCCCACAGAATATTTTAAAATTATTTAACACAAATCATCTCAGTGTCAACAACTCATCACAGATAAACTATCTAATTAACAGAAGCCATCATAGTATTTGAGAACTCAGTCTTGGCTCAGTTGATATACCAGAAGGGCACTCCTTGATAAGCAAAATTTATAAAGGAAGGTTTAAAAAACATTACTGCCTGAAGTAGATTCTTCTTAGTTTTAATTTAACCCTCTGCTTGGTTGGGGTTTTTAGATGTTTGCATTTTTTTTAATCTCTGTGAAATAGCAAGCACAGGTTGACCTCATGTTCTTAGGTATATTCCACGCTAAGACTCTGTTACCCAGTATATTTTATGATGCAATATTTTTTCAGTGAGTCTGCTGCACACTTGGAACCATGCCAAAATGACAGCTCAGTCAACAAAAGTATCCCCAGCTTTTGTAAGCACTTCTGAGATAGTTTTATCCCACTTCTTGAAAATTGCAAAGGTTGTCAAAATCCTAAGGATATAAAACTTTATTGCAAAACACTTTTGGGCATCAAAATATTGGCTGTTTGTTGCAGCACCAAACCAGCTACTTACTGGAATTGCACATATTGCAGGCGCTTCACTTCCCTGCAGGAAGTCTGTGGGGAGAGAAAGATGGTAATGGGATCTATGAAAGTATAACATAGACCAAAATTTGCTGAAAATAGCTTGTGGGAAATACTGAAAAGAGAGATCTCTCAAAAGTCTCTGGGGGCCTGATGTTTACGTGTTGAAAGGAGATGATCTAGGACAATAATATTCATTACTCTCAAACTGCTCCTGAAAGTAGTCTTTTTCGCAGAGGAAATGTGAAGTAACACTAGGTAGGAATGAAGTACCATCTTTTTTCCATCATATCTCAGGTAGATTATTTGATACAATATTCACCAAAGGTATGGCAGACCTGGGTAGAATTGATCTTTTTTCTGAGCTGAAGGAGGTTGCACTGCTGATAACAAGTCTTGGAAGAAAACAATTTATCTTAGCCATTATATGATTCCTAGAGCATTCCTATGTTTGAACAAAGCATACTATCCACCATATTAGCAAGTAGCAATACTGAGCTTCCCAAAGTCTTTTTAAAAAGAATAAAAAATACTAAAAAAAACTGAGTAATCTGCAGATTTTTTTCACAAAATATTATTCTGCAGCAGAAAACAGATTTTAAACCTTGATTTGACTGAGATTTATTGTCATATCTGTGGAGGTATTTATGCAACTCAACTACCTACCTTTGCGAATTAGAGCTCTGGTTTTTTAAAGAATTTAACAGGAAATTGAAAAAGAAGATACATACACATGCTAATAATAACAGTACATACCTATATATTTTCATCAAAACACTTGATGATCCAAAATTTTTAGTAGACTAATTGGTAAATGGATTATTTTCATGAAAAAATCTTGAAAATAGATGTTCCCTTCTTTTTTTGAAAAATTTGAATGCTATGAATTCTGAAAAGATTTCTTATGGTCAATTCATTAAAAATTATTGCCCAGTTTCAATTCTGAATAACTTGCCAAAGCTATTGAGGGAGACACTGATAGGGAAAACAATAAGTTGTAATGATCAATGTAATGGTGTCAACATCTTATACAATGCATCAAATGTACAAAAATTAATATGTTTATCTTGATTTTCAGTTGACACTTCAGTACAGGTGATGTTATTCTAGGAACATTCTGATAAGGAACGTAGGAGTGACTAGTAGGAATCTGCAAGATCGCTGAACTTTAAGTGCAAGCAGCCATCAAATAGATATGCAACACATGCCAGTGTAACCCTACCACATCTGGTAAGATAGACTTAAAAAAAAAATCACAAAAGCGGTCAGCTGCTGAAGGAACATAGTTGGCAAGACCAAGACAATTGGCAATGTGTTTGGTCTGCCCAATTTCCGAAATTTTTTAGACATTTCTCATTATATGGGTTTACACAATTTAAGGTAAGTTTATTTAAAGTTCTTAGATTATTCCACTGAATAACACTTTAGAGAGACTTCATGTGTTGTTCATCACATGAGCACAAGAGTTAAGGAGCATAGCAGGATATGGGTATATTACCAAAGTAATTTCTGAGTGATTTCTTCCATATTTAATAGATTAATGTACCATTGAAGTTAGCAGCTGTGATGACAATGACATTCTTGTACATTCCTCAAAAGACATGGAGTATCTCAGATAAGTGTTGCGGAAATAACTAATTTTTCAGCTCCCTGGCAGTTCCAGATAACGATTTCAGATCCATTCAAATTAATGGCAGCTCTTGGACTATTTTCAATGTTTAACATGCACACATATTGTTTTACCAGACAGAGATATGAACAAATTTGATGTTTTCAGAGGTCTTCTCCAAGTCTAGGAAGCTACTACATGTATGTCCTGTTGTTTTGAACAGTTCAAGCAAGTGATGATCTTCATCACTTCACAAAAATAAAATAATTAATAATACAGCCTAACTGACCACAATTGATTTGTTTCTATAAAAAAATGGCAAAATCCTCAAAAAAGAGCTCATAATTCCCCCCACCCCAAGTCCCCAAAGTGTCAAGTTCTCCCCTTAATGCCCCTTTGCAAAAAAATGTGACAAGCTAGGCATACCCAAAAGGTTAAGTGAAAAGACTAATTTCAGAGAAAGATTCTTCAATAAAGAATGGAAATTACATTATTTCTTAAGTGATGATTTGGATTTACACATATTTTGCATCTACAATGAATACACACACAACAGAATGACTGAGTCCAAAAATGTCTCTACACCATCACTGTATTTTCCTAAATCTGATACTGGCAGCATGCTGAAGCACTCTCTCATAAATGTTAGAAAATGAGATGGTTTGCATCTGATAAATGTTAGAAAAAGGGTTAGCTTTCTTGGGGTGGTCCTATCAAATTTGGATTAACATTTTCCACTTAGCCCCTTATGCTTCCGGAGAGGCTGACATGATTTAGTGACTATGAAAGTAACACCTTTGTCATTTTCTTTGTACTTCATTTCACCTTCTCATTTGTGTCTTTTTAAAATAAGATGTCTAACTGAATACAGTAATCAATGTGCCATCGATTTATATAATGCAATTGTAATCTTCTCTTTTCTATTCTCTATTCCCTTCTTAACACAATTTAACATCTTATTTGCTTTTTTAATCACCACTGAACAAGTCTCTTCATTGCGCTGTCTACAGTAATGCTTGGATCTTTTTTTCCTGAGAGGTTACAACTAATTCAGAAGACATCATTATGTATAAATACTTTAGACTGTTTCCACTAATGTGTTTTTGCGGGGGGGGGGGGGCTTATCTGTGTTGAGGCTTATTTGCTGCTCAGTTGTTCAACCAGGTTTTTTTGCAAAATTCACCTAAAGTTCTTCATAGTCCCTAATTTAAATGATGCAAATGAATTTACAATTTCAGCTGCTTTATCACATTTAGTCTTTATCCTGTTTTCAAATTCAACATACAGAGTGAGCAGTACTTTTGCCAAAACTGTTTTATGTAGTTAACTCTGTGTTCATCATGTTGGAAACAAGAATTTTGTTGCTGTTCTGTTAGTCTATGATGATATAGCTGCAATATCAACAACCACTAAATAGGATAAACACCCAAGAAACACCTGAAAAACACCTAATGCAAAACTGTAAACCTGAGACACGCAACAGTCTAGCCATAGCTGTGTGTCACAACATTGATTTATCCTCCTAAACCAACCTTAATCATAGGACACTTGCCTCCTTTATTTTCCCTGTATTTCTGTATTATCAAATTTTTAATAGTTAAGACTTCAGTAATCTATGGACTTCTGCTTTACTATAGAGATTTTTGCTGATGCCCCTGCAAATTAGTTTACAATAAAGTCACCCATGTCAAAACTACAATGTAGTCACTAAAATTGTAGTGTCAATTTAGAATATATTGAAAGTAGTTTTTATATTTTTGGCAAGCAATGTTTTGCCTCATTGTTTTCTTGCAAAGAACTGTTTTAACATCCCTGGAAAATTTAAAATACTGGTAATATTTACAAAATTATGTTACATGATATCTCTTCTTAAAACAAAAAAAGCCTTACAATAATAGTGCAGGAGAATGTTCTGATATCTACCATTTTCACCACCTTTTTTCTGTATTTGTCTAGAGCATATACAGAGGAGTCTTATCCCGTGAGCCTGTCTCTTTAGTGCAATCACATTGCAATTAGTAGGCAATAAACACAGGAGATATATCTCCTATTACACCACTTTTAGGTTGCATTATATTTCTCTGTTTAAGAGTGTTAACTGTTACTGCAAGGCAGCTCACTGTTAAATGATTTCTAGGAAAACATAACAACCTGCTAATATGTGTAGCAATAGGTTCAATTGTTTTAATTTTTGTTTCTTCATAATTTGGGGACTGATGTAGTTACATCTACACATGTAACTACATTACACTGCTGGATTTTCTAGAATTTCCCTCATTAAGTATTATTTTTTTTTAATTAAATCTCTCCATTCAACTTTTGTATAATAGCTAAGGGTAAAGAATCTTCAGCCTTTTCAAAAGACGAATTTTCTGCTATAAACAGCATGCCATTACAACTCAACTGATTGCAAAGAATTTGGATTGCAGTGTGATTCAAGTCTTTCATTGAACTGATATTATCCACTCAACCTCAGCAATACCTTAGAGAAATACAAAGCAGAGTAACTGTCTTTTATATTGTACTCTCTCAGTGCAAGAATAATAGAGATGCCATGAACATTGCAGAGGTGTCACATTAGCTGCTGAACTAGTGTAAAGGAAAGGCAACTCATTGTTAATTTTTTACAAGGATGGAATAGATGAACATTGCTTACAAATGAGCTTTATTTACTTTTAAACACATTTCATGAAGTAAATAGTATATTTCCCTAATTTTCATGTCTTTTGGTATGCTTCCAAAAACTTGGAAGTGAATTAATGTGCAATTTGCATCCAAATCTCAGCCAAGGGGATGTGGTTTATTATAATACATGGCCCTCCTAATTATTGAACAGCCCGAGAAAACTAGGCACAGTGTGCATCTGTTATTGCTTGACCACACTGCCAAACATAATTTGGCAAGCACAGAAATGTACATTGAGCAGACCTACAGTCTAATTTGCATTAGTTTGTAGTAATTATATGAAAGCTATAACTGAACCAAGCTTGTCCTCTTTTTAGAGCACGTCATTCTTTTTGAAAAGAAATCTCAACCAAAAATCCAAAACAATGAAATAGTACACACATACACAACCCTGAGAAACTCCTTGTTTGCACAGTAGACTTTCTCAGTATTCTTTAATGATTATCCAAATGTTATTTTTGTGTTTTCTGTAAAATATCAAACACGGATTTTTTCCCTGCAGTTTATATATGCTTTTCTGTGTTTTCTTTCATCCCCATTCAGAAATTTTTTATCTCTTCTGCCAAATTCTAAAACCCTACATGATTTCATACCCTGTAACTGGTGATTAAAGTCACTGGTGTTTTTAAATTCAATTGCTAAGGAGGAACAGGAGGAAAATCCTGCCGTTCATAATTTGCCTTTGACCCTTTCCATAGTCATTTAATTCAAACTCTATTCTGACTAAAAGAAGCAGTCTCAGTATAAGCCACCTTGTGCCACAGTAATGCTGGAAAGTAGCCACCAAAGCTCTGTAAAGCTGGGATGATATGGTAAAAATACCTGCAGGTTTTGGTCCACAGAACTTCCAAGGGAAAATTCTTGTTTCCTCTCTTACTTTTCTAGTGAAATTTTATGTTCAGATACACATACATCATGTCTCTGTATAAAAGATGATGGGAAACCTAAACTAAGTCAGTAGATTAGGAAATATAGCAGAATCTTATCTGCAGAAAGCATAGTCTTATGACAATTATTGTGTAATATTTTCCAGAAATGCAGAGGACAGGGCATAAAAAAGATGAGAGTCAAATTCAATCCCTATTGAAATCAATGACAAAAGGTAATATTCACTCCAACAGCCACAGGATCAAGCATAGAGGGAGTGTTCCTTTCCTCCCCTTCTTTAAGTAAACACTGGCATTTTCAGCTTCACTGCAGGGGCTGAGAAGGAGAGGCACAGTCTTTGTTGTTGGTAAACAGCTTGACATTTCATAGTCCAATACTAGTCAAAGGGCTTTCAATCTAGAGTTTGAGTATTAAGAAATAACTGTATATTCACTATGTACTTGAGTATTCTCAGATAGCTTAGGGTAATTATTAGCCAGCACACCCAGTCAGAAACAGTTATTGTGAAATGACCATACGGAGATTATGTAAATGAGTATCCAAGAGTGAAAGTGCAATGAAGTATAAAAGTGAATAAGACCTGCTGAATATCGCTGAATGACTGAACACTACTACTACACTCTGATTAGCTGATCAAATCTATTTTCATAAACAAAACCAAACTTGCAATAAGTTAGAGGGGAAAGAAATCCCAATGAGCCATTTACAAATGGCATTTCACAGCTCACCAAAAACCACTCAATTTCCTGTTGCTTAGTATGTGGAAAATATATGCTTGCTTATACAATACCGTCTGCAAAACTGCTATATTTTCTGTTTTAGTTGTTTAGTGTAGTTATACAATAAAATAAGAATTGCATAAGAAAATAGACTTTTACTGAACCAATCTCTTTCCACATATATATCCTCTTAATTTCGGGGCTGGAATAAAGCAATGGAGCCAAGAAGCTGGGGAAGGGTATTGTGAAGTAAAATCACGCTAGTTTACCTTTTTTGGCACCAAACCTGCTCCATTTAGTTTACTGTTATTTGAGTTGGGGGAGGGAGGGGGGAGCTGTTTGTGTGTTGCTTTGTTTGGTTGGTTGGTTGGTTTTGGGGTTTTTTGGGGGGCTTTTTTGTGTGTGGTTTTTTTGTTGGCTTTTTTTTGTTTGTTTGGTGGTGGGTTTTTGGGTTTTTTTTGAGTTTGGGTGTTTTTGTGTATTTTGGATTTTTTTAGGTTTTTTTGTTTTGTTTTGTTTTGTTTGTTTTGTTTTGTTTTGTTTAGCAATGAAAAAAACTAACTAAAACCCAGTTGTCGACTCGGAACTGCTCCTGATACAATAGAAGAAGTAGGTTTGGATAAAATTGCAGAGTTGTTCTCTATTTTATGTTTTGGGATTTCATAAATCTGAGAATAGTACACATCTTTGCACAGGCAGGCGAAGGACTAAAATACCTGTTCTCATTGATCCTTACTTTTAGAGGAATATTTTCATGTAGATATCAGTTTTATTATAGTTTGGGCATCTCACCAGAAGATGTTTTAAAACTTTGCATAGTCACTCTTTAATACATATAATGCAAAGTTTTCCATGCTGCAGGTTCCTTATGGAAAGGGATTTGACATGTCTTTTATGATTTTATTTGTCTAAAAGTCATGCTCATGATGACAACCAAATAAAAAGCACTTTGTTTTCAGAGCAAGAAAAATTCTTCAATACTCCAAACATGTAATGAATAATTTTGAAATTAAATTATTTTTCTCCCATTATCTTAATTGATTTTCTCCTTTTTTTTTACTCAAAGAGCCACATTAATCAAACTTCCATCATGTCTAGAAATATGTAATCTTTCAGAGCATATAAGTTAGATTTCCACTCTGAACTACAAGAATAGCCACTGAACTGATTCAGTTCTTATATGGTAGTTAAACACCTTAAGGCCTCATGTTAAAACCCTAGTTTTGGAGATACTTACACAAACCACTTTCTGTTAGTGAAGGTCTGCACAGAAGATCTATGTACTATGGTATAGGGAGATGCATTTCCTTTCAAGAAACTGATGGGCTTGTAATAATGCATGAACTGTGTCTGTGGATCTCTTGGGAGCAGATGTCATGTGAACTTCTTGCAACATGACTTCCCAGGAAGTAATTTTCAACTCAGTTTCAACTTTTGCAAGTGAGTGCAGCACGATCTGATCTCCAGTCATTTCCAGCTGCACAGTCAGACCTGGTATCACTGCTTAGAAGCTTTTGAGTGAACAGGTGGGTTTAAAGTCTTGTAGAAGACATGTTGAGGCCTCCCGTAGTTTTGTTCAAGGAGGGCTAAGCCTAGACTTAGTTAAGAAAGCCACAGCTTTAAAATGAACAGTTTAGCATGAGTGAAGGTTTTTCTGTCTGGGGAGTTGTTTGAACCTCCAGACAGCTTACTGCAACAAGAGAGTGGCATACAGAGTGGTGAGAAAGGACAAGGGGCTTGCAACTGGCTTTTTTCCCCCAGGATAACTCCTCTTTTCTTTATTTCCTCCCTCTTCAAATAATGTCGTACTAGATTGCCAAGCAAAAGAAAATTTTCTCTTTAAAAGATAACCAGTCTCCAAGGAATAGAGTTTGTAGTCAGTAGTCACATTAGCTTTAAAAGAGATTTTTTTTAAATTAAGGCTCCTACTGAAGATGTGTATAACTGCTTGCTCTTATCTCAGTGTCTGTATTTAACCTGTTCTGGTTACAGGCCCAGCTTCAATCCTCTTAGTTACCTAAGAATAAATCTTTCCTTGATTTTTTTGATGTCATTGTATAGTCTTTTTTTCCATGAGCAGTAAAGATTACCTGAATCAATGAGACTTTCAGTGTACCTGCTTATCCCTGTCTTCTTCAGGATGTGTTTAGCAGCACCAGGCAGGCTCAGTGACTCTACTGAGCTTTGAAAGGAGTTGCAGCGTGGAATTTACTAAGCTTAAGCAAGATAAATGGAATAAAATATGGTACAGTCAGACTTGGCTGTGTAGAATATAAGTAAACAGATTCTGGTCACTGGAAGGAAAAAGAATGCAGTTAACATTATTTTTGCTACAATACTGCAGGTAAAACTGACTTTGTCAAGGGGCTAAAAATCTAAATAACCACTTTTAGAATTCCTACTTGAAGAATGTTTTCACTCCTGTAGGATTTCATTCTTTTCCCTGTGTGTCCTAGAGATGCTAATAGAAACTTTAGGACTAAAAAAATTCCTAGGTTATCCAGAGTATTAGAACTACATAAAACACAATCACAAAATTTTATCTAATATTTTTTTTTTCCCTGAGCCAAGTGACTTCTGTCAGACACCACTCAGGAACCATCAATCTAAACCATCCAAACCCTACCAGCAAGGAAGTGCTATGCAAAGTTACACACTTCATAAAAATTATCAGAGAAGGGAAGATCCCACATCTTTATCTTGGGCAACAAATTTTGTATCAACTTTGGATTAGTCAAACAGGTCTTTCAGGGAAAAGAATTTACCATTTGTTGAGTTAATTTATTCCAGGAGTTAATCAGCCTCAGTGTCAGAAAAAAAAATGTAAAACTAAACCTGTTATTTCTTAGTCTATCTATCTTTAGCTTTTAGTGACTTGCTCATCTTTTTGCTAGATGAAATAGCTGTTTCATACCTGGTAATTGCACACTCAAATCAGTTGTCCTTGATGAACTAAGCAATTCCTAAATCTACTGCTTGAGAACAGTTTCCCAGCGTATTGACACCAATTGTCTGGTAGGAAAAATCAACATGAAAAGTATTTTGTCAATGTTACTTTTTTGTCATACAAATTTTTCATAAGCAGGCTAGAAATTTAACACATTCACTCTTCTTCACTGTAAGACAACTAATGAGTGTTTTCCACAAGCACTATTTGGTCTTGATATAGCACAGAAAGAAGAGAGTGACTAAGTGGAAAAAAAAAAAAAGTCTTTTCTGTAACTAATGTAAACTATACGTTGTAATTTGTACCAAGAAAATTTATTCCTTAATATATTTCATTTTCATATCATGCACAAGTTTATACATCAAGCCTATTTAATTTGGTTCTCTCTTTTTCAGAAAGATTTCAAATAAAAACTAACACTTTTCACAGATGTGGATGTAAATACAAAAATAAAATACAAGGTACTTTCAGATTTTTTTGTCTGTAGAACTGTGGAGAAAATATTCCAATCTGAACAGCAGGTAATTAGTACAATGATGTCTTAGAAATGCTGTCTTTCCATGTTGATATTGTGTGATTTCTCCTTACATTTTGTCAATATAATGGCAGATGTGGGCCTGAGGTTTACCTTGACTAGCTACATTAAAGTGAAATTTGTCTTTTCCTTGTTTTCACTAATTTATAAAAGTTTACATTGCTCGATATAAAATACATCATTTCTCAGCAGTGAAAGACATAGCCTGAATCTTCAGACAGTGTGAAACAATAGCTCTAAGGAAAATGTAAATTCACTTCTGTGGTGTTATAATTCTGACACTGAATCCTAAAAGGTAACATTTTAAATGTTTTAACAAAATTTGGTAGCAATGAATTTCTTCGGTCTTCACTAACTGATTTCTTGCTTATTTTTCCACAACATAATTATCCATGAGAACACTTACAGCCAAAAAAAGTGAAATCCACTTGTCGAAGGGCTTCTTATGCTGTCTGCATTACAGTGTGCAATTTTTTAGAATTAATTGCCATCAGTGGAGGACCTCTAGACTAGTGACTACTAGACCTGTGTTTAACAGAGACCAACCCCACTTCTCCTGCAAACTGAAGTCTACTGTGGTAGTATAGATACAGCCTTGAATCTCTAGGTGCTATCCCAGAGTGATTTTTGAAATTTATAATTTATTCCAATGGATTTTATAATTCTCCTAAGCATGACAAAAGAAGCTAAATCATATGATTTACAATGCAAAGCTAGCACAACAAGAATTATATCTGCATACATAATTAATAACCAATGTACACTGTCTTCGTATGTCACAGAGTACAATACTTAATATAGACATAATGCTGGCTTTTGGCGAATATTTAAACATTTTGACCTACTGATCTATTTATTGTGCTGGGTGGTCATGCTAATAAACTCACAGATCCAGTCATTTGCAGATAAGAGGATAGAAGGTTCACACACATGCACACACGCGCGTGCGTGCACACACACACACACACACACACAGAGGTTAAACTGATTTTTGTTGTCAATGTGAATGAAAGAAAATGTTTCATTTATTCAAGTAGCTCTACCTACATACATTTTGTCTCTCTTAATTTTTTTGTCCACACTTGTCCGTGATAACTGTGGTCACCCTGATAGTGCTTTTTGATTTATGAAGCCACACTAGACACTATATGTGAAATGTGATTAATGACTTGCTAATTTGAGATCACTGCTTATTTGTACGTTAGTGAGTCATTAGAGAATTGAGACTCAGGAAGCTGAAATTTCTGAATTTTTTGCCCAAAAAGAAACAGATTTTGTAGTGAAATCTAAACAGAAACATTAGTATCAGAATTTAATATCAATATTGTGATATCTAGATTGAGATCATAGCTAGAAGGCAGAAAGAGAGAGACTGCTTTCCACACATATCCTTTCCTGTACAAGTCTATAGTATCTCACATTTTTTTGAAGGCTTATTTAATTCATGTTGGCATTCACCAACATTTGATAAACATGTCACTCCTCACCAGGTGTTCTAACTGAAAACAGAGATGGACGAAATATATACTACAGTCTGCTAGTAATAGGGGTCCTCTATTTTAATGAAAATGTAAAAAATTGTGTTTGTAAAAATATTTGCAAAGTAATCTATGAAAATAAGTGTGATGAAAGGGTGCCTACATTAATTTACATGATTTTATGCAAAGTCCTTTTTCATAAAGAGATTAATTTTTGTGTACTGGAAGATGTATTTGCATGTTAGGTAATTTTTTTCTCTTCTGTGCTTTTTCTTCAGGGCAGTTTGATGATCAGTACACATCATAGGATAAATATTGTGGCTGTGTCTGTCTGGGAGAAATCAACCAAGAATTCTAACAATGTACTAAATACTATTCTCAAATATATAAACTGTAGAGAGCATCTACTTCATCTGACAAACATGATTTCAATTCAGGAAATAGCTCACAATCATTCTACTGCATCTGACATCAATGGTACCCACACAACCATTCTGTGCAAACTCCCTGCTTTTAAAGGTCTTCCCATCGCTGTTATTGGTCTCACAGATGATGAAGTATGACACTCCATAAACAATGAGCTGGGCCTTTTGTAGGCTGCTTTGCTTTTTTTGGCTTCAAACTGCCACTGAATGTCAAATCAATTTGGCTTTCATTAGAACAGCTTTATATGTGCAAATGTATTTGTGTCTGGTTGCTACTTTCTTCTATTTTTGCTCTCCTTTCCCTTTGCTTTATTTTCTCCTTTCCCTTGAATGATGTAATTTTTCTCTAATCAAAGCCAACACCTGTTTCTCTAAAATAGGAGCCTCTGTGTAAAGCTCTTTATCACGGTCCGAGTACACTCTAGATGGGCTCATTACGAATCAAGTTCCCTCAGAGCAAAGAGGAAGTGCTCTGCTACAGTGACATTGTACATCACAGAGCCTGGATAAAGTCAAGAGCTGATGTAACCTTGACTCTTGACATGCCAAGAGACTGCTGTCTAGATAATGCAAGGTGTGTAAGCCACTGTCTTTGATAAGTAATAAAACAAATAATAAATCTGATGTTTTTTTTAAGAACCGCTCAACTGTTACACAATGCTGGATTTGGCTTGGTGGGGAAATGGGTTTGCTGTTTTTTCTTAACCAATTTAAAAGCAGCACAGGATTGCAACTTTGAGGATTTCTGGTTTTGTAAACCACATGCCTGCTTAGACAAACTAAATGAAGAATGCCATAAAATTAGAGGAATAGAGCAAAACAGGTATGACACAACTCCCAGTTATGAGTCAGTGAAGATCTGTTCCAAAAGACTACATTACAAGTAGTCTGAAATGGCTGAGGTTTAGGAAAGGGAAATTAGAGGGGGAAAGAAAGTCGTATGCTGAAAGGCTACCATAAACTCTGTGTTGTGACACATTTGAAAGAAACACAGTCTGACTTTTCATGCACCTAAGAACACCTTGCTTCTATGAGACTTGTCTCATGGAAATAGCTACTGAAGTGTACCGTGCCTGGAATGGCTTAGGATTGTGGTGAACAAGAGCATAAAAATTTCTTTTCCTCCTCCAGAAATATCTTGTTTTCTAATTTTCATCAGTAAACCATCCTCTGCCTTCTCCCTGCATCTCATACACGCTGTAAGTCAGGGTATGTTTCCATTCACTTCATAGATTCATAAAATCACTAAGGTTGGAAAATACCTATAGGCTTGTGGAGTCCGGTCATTAACCCAGCGCTACTGTGTTCACCACTTAGCCATATCCTAAAGTGCCAAATCCACATGTTTTTCTGAACACTTCCAGGGGTGAAACACTTTCAGGAGAAATATATGTTTTCAAATAATTACCTATAACCAGGTCAGATACATATTCTATCCCAAGTAACCACGCACTTCTATGCAGTCAAGCTACATGCTGTGTCCTCTTGCCAGTGTTGATCCTTTCGCAAAGAACCAGAAATATATCTTACTTCTTTAAATGGAAAGACACACATTTTAGAAGCTGGGGAACCTACAGATAGACAGTAGGAGTGAGACAGAAAAAAATGGTGACAACTTTATCCCCGCTCTCTCTAAATGTGAACCTTTGGCACTTATGAAGGAAATATCTTTCTCTGGACGTTGCAGAATAGAAATAAGATGAAAGAACCAGCCTTTGCTCACCACCTGCAATAATGAGCTAAAACATCTTCCAAGGACCTCAGGCTGTCCAAGGAGGGTCCTTGGGTCAATTTGTGAGTGGATGAACTCACTCCTGTATGATGGGACTCTGTGTCAGACACTCACAAGGAAAGTGCCTATTATCAGAGCTGAAGAGGTTTGTTTGGCTCAAATAATCAGTGATTTCAAATCCAGTGCTAACTCTAACTGAAATATATTGGTAATCTGCCATCTGTGGTTTTCTTGAGCAGAAATTTTGACTGAAGTCCAGGTCTTAGTAGATATGAGGCCACGTTACCAAATCCATCCTCCTACTCGACATCATCCTTCATACTGTCTTACTGTGTCACTGCCTTTGGATAAAGGACCACAGCAAAGTATGGAAAATTCAGATACTTCAGTTGCCAAGTCATTTCTTGGTCTCTCTGTTGAAGCTATGTATAGTGAATGTTTCATTGCTGACATCTATTCTAGCCTCAGTATTGTCAAAGCATTTTTTCATGTGTAATAAATTTGCATAAACACTTCACCCCAAATATAATGAAACATAGGATAAGAAAGACCTAAATTATATTTAAAAAAAAAACCTAAAAGACTTCTTGATTGATTTGCAGAGGCATAGCAAAATTCCTTCATATAGTGGCCTCATGAATGAGATGATAATATGCAAGTAAAGCATAATGATTGGCATATTAAATGCAAGATCTTTGTCACCATCTGTTTCCTGATTGTGTCAGCAAGTTGGGTTTTTTTTCGTGGAAGTGTGAGAATACACCATGGCCTCGAAGTATCAAAATGTCAATTATACATCACATTTTAAAGTTGGAAGCCCAAATCACAATTGTCCCTGAATTCTGCTTGAAACACTGACAAATTATTACCTATCTGTCACATTTAGCCTTACTGTACAGTAGCATAGTTATTGTGCTGGAAAATATAACAGAGCAGAAACACTATCAAGGCCAGGTTTACAATTTAGTGATGAATACTTAAAAAAAAAATTGATACAGAAGGAGACAGGGAGAGAACTAAGAATTCAAAACAAATTGAATAGTTGCAGAACAGCCCTATCAAATACTTGTTATTTCAAGCTCAAGTACTTTGAAAACAGTTTTGCATTTCTAGTATTTTTCATTACAAATAATACTCATGTATAAGGAAGAGAGTATTCCTTTTTCTATATTTTCACCTGCACCAACAGAAAAAAAATTGTATCCTGGTTAGTGCAGTGAATCAGTAGGAACTGCAGGAGGAAACCTATGTGAAAGCTAACCAAAATGAAGGAACCTTTCCACTAATACAATAGGTTCTGCTTCACACCCTCAGTGGTTTTATCTAAGAGTTGGTGGGAGATACGTTTTAATGTCCCACATAAGATGAGGTCTACTAGCACCATCAGCTACCAGAACCAGCAGCCAAATGGCTGCTTATTGTGATTCTGAAATATGAATGCAAGACTCTTCCAAAACTGAAAAGTCCACTAATGTCTCAAGGCATTATTTCTGCTAGGGGAATGAAACAGAAGAAATAGGTATCATGTAAAGTGATTCCTCATTCTCTGAGGGCAGCAGTAAGGACACCAAATAAATGTAATGGCCTTTTGATTTGCCCCTAGACTAATTAGTATACCTGTGGAAAGAAGATAGCTAGATTTTTGTAAAAGGGGATAAAGAGCATAATCATGTCAAACCAATCTAACATGAAGTAATTTGGAAGAAGACTATAAAGAGGTTAAATGCAAACAATGACCTTCCAAACTTGTATTTTGTTGGACTTTTTATGAAGCATAATGTCTTTTATCCAATAATTTCTGATTATAATAATATTTATACATGATAAGATATAAAATCCACTGCTTTGACAGACTACTTATATGATATTTGCAGATGAATGATAAATTTTTGCTGTAATAAGACAGCATTTTATAAGATGTGAAATTTATTCCAAATAAGACTGATTCCAAAATGAGGAGCTTGTAAAAAGTATGATTTATATTACATATTTGGGATCATTCTCTGTGCCAGTGAAACAGGGTTGCTAATACTTAATAATTATAAATTACTTTGATTCTAATTAATAATTAATTTTTAATATGGCTATGTATATTAAGCATGCATGTACATACATGCATGGTAAGTCAAAATGTTTGGGAAAATTCAGTCTGGGGCTTCTGATTTAAGCAGTTCTCCATGTGCAATTGTGTGTAAGCATGTCTTCACTACTAATAGAAATCTTTTTCCTTCTTCAAAAGGTCATGTAAAGGATCTGTGAAGTTTCAGCAGAGGTTCATGTACTTCTGGTGGGACAGCATGTTCTGTCAGATAGTTACCAGGCTCTCCATTCCTCAGCAAATGTTCATCATAAGCTGCTGGAAGGCAGAAAAGAATAAAAAGAAAAATCACAGTTGAAACTTTGCAACTGTAGTTTGATAGATAAAGTTTGTAAAGTTGTAGCCTGAACATATATATAGATATGAACCAACATTCTGAGCAGAAAAAAATGAATGTGTGATAAAAAGTCTCTTCTGAGAACTTTCATGTGCTTCTGTTGCCAAAGAACATGTTTGAAGCATGTTTGAAGACATGCTTGAAGCATGTTTGAAGACATGCTTCATGCATGTCTTCAAACAGGTATCCTTTGGGGATCTGACTCCCAGCTCGTGCACCTCACACCAAGATGTCAACTGCATGTAGGCAGTAGAAACACACAAAGAAAAATACCTTATAGACATTAAGGACATTTTCCTTCAGCCCCTGCGGTAAGAATCTGAGACATGAACTAATATTCATAGTTCACAAAGTTCAAAAACATTTAATTACCACACTGTCCTGTCCAATCGCTACATGCCCTTGTAAACAGTCCCTGTCCATCTTTCTTGTAGGGTGCCTTCAGATACTGGAAAGCTGCAATAAGGTCGCCCCTAAAGCCTTCTCTTCTCCAGGCTGAACAAACCAAATTTTTTCTGCCTTTCCTTGTAGCAGAGGTGCCCCATTGCTCTGATCACCTTGGTGACCTCCTCAGGACTCATCCCAACAGTCTATGTCCTTCCTGTGCTGAGGACCCCAGAGCTGATGCAGCACTGCAGGTGGGATCTCACCAGAGCAAAGCAGAGGGGCAGAATCGTCCCCTTCTCTCTGCTGCCCATGTGGCTTTGGATGCAGCCCAGGACACGTTCGGATTTCTGGGCTGGGAGTGCACACTGACAGCTCATGTCCAGCCTCTCACCCACCAGCACCCCCTGGCAGGGCTGCTCTGATCTGTTCATCCCCAGCCTGTGCTGATACTGGGGGCTGTCCCAACCCAGCTGCAGCACCTTGCACTTGGCCTTGCTAAATCTGATGAGATTCCCATTGGCCTGCTCCATGAGCTTGTCCAGGTCCCTCTGGATGGCATCCTGTCCTTCAGGTGTGTCAACCACACCACTCAGCTTGGTGTCATCTGAAAATCTGCTGAGGTTGCACTCGATTGCTTCATCTATGTCATTTATGAAAAAATTAAGTAACAGTGGTTCATTAGAGACCCCTGAGGGACACCGCTTGTCACTAATGTACATTGGTACTCTGAGCCATTGACCACTACCCTCTGGATGTGACCATCCAACCAATTCCTTATCCATCTAACAGTCCACCCAATGAATCCATGTCTCTCCAATTTAGTGAGAAGGATGTTGTGGTGGACTGTGTCAAAGGCTTTATCAAAGTCCAGAATAGATGTATTATAAAATATATCAATTTGTTCAAATAGAAAATGAAGCAATCGTCTTAATTTTTTGATTGAAAATTAATAATATTCACTAAGTTTTTCTTTAGGAAAAAGTAAAACTAGGTATTGAGCTGTTTCAGAATCACAAATGCAAGGCTCAATCTTGTAAGTGCTTGTATGTGCACATTACTCAGAATGTGCACATACAAGTCCTGATTTCAAAGTGAAGTCTGTTCAATTATAAGTCTGAGTAAGAGTACTCAGGTGTTCAAAGTGTTTAACCAAGATTTCAAAATAGAAGCTATGTTTCTTGAGGCTTTAAATCTGTAACTGTGTGTCAGTTCTTATTGAGGAAAAAAAATCATAATATTTAGAGTTGATCAGTAGTACAAAAAGCTGTGTCTGCTTTCATCATGCTAGATTTAAAATGAGCTGGATTCAGAAATCTTCACAGTTCCTTTGTTTTCATTTCTGCAGATACTGAGACAATCGAGCTTCACTGGCATTAATGTTTGCTGAAACTAAAAATAAAATTCAGAGAAGTATTTGTATAATGCGCTAACAGTTTTATTCTATCAGAATATTTGTCACTGAAACAATGCCTTGTCACTTAGTAAACCAACAGCAATTAGACAGTACAATTCAATTCATTCAAATGAAGTAACAAAGTGTCCAAGAAAATTATTTGGGATCAATTAGCAGCATTGCAAAAAGAGTGGCAAAGTAAAATGAGAATTTTTAATTGGTCCTAATGCTGGATTTTTGGTTTAACTTCCATCCTTTTGATCAGGTTTAATATATCCTCTCTTCCCAGAGTGAAGTCAGAATAACTTACTGGTTGGAAATTATTTACAATGATAAGTAAGATGCTTAGAATAACTGATTAAAGAGGCATCATAATAAAGACAAGTATGTAAACATAAATTTAAATGGAGGTTTCAAAATACAAACTAGAAATGAATTGTGCAACTATTTTACCCTAACTACCTTGTAATTGTGTAGGAGCAGTTAAAAATATTCAGGTAAATATTATGGTCTTTACAAGAAACTGCTGAATCACAGCAGGAAATTTGTATTTTTTGGAAAACTCAGATCTCACACAGAACACTCTACAGATTACTTTGAGGGAAAGACAATGATGAAAGTACATCGAAACCTACCAGGAAATAAAGATCACACATGACACATGGAAACCATATACATTATGTTTCATTTAAAACAATAATAAAGATAATGTAGGTAAGGAAAGCTGTAATATTTTATTTAGTTGTTTGTTTTTTTTAAAGAATAGTTACTTTTCAAGGACTAGCAGGAATACTTAATGAAAGGTTTACTAAAACCTCTGAGACCAGGTTAGGGGTAAGACTAGGTTAACATTACAGAGAGGGAAAAAGCCGGTGACCTTAGAAAGGGTTGCTCTGAGAAGTCTTTCCAATTCAGATTTTCCCTTGGGGTGTCAGTATTTCCTGTGGCAGAATTTTCCTTCAAGGCTTAGGATCAGTTAGGAGAACTATTCTCCTTCCTTTTGGGAGGATATCTCTGACAGGTGAGACCTGTTTGAGAAGCCTCAACTGACCTTGCAATTCTTTGAGGAAAAGCTGGAAGAAGCTGCAGAAGGGGTTTCCACCTCCCTCACTGGCAGCTGCATAAATAGAGGCTCTGACATTTGGCTCAGTCCAGGACTGCACTGAGGTACTCTGCAGCCATGCCAGTGGCTGTGATTGTGCCCTGTTGATCTGAACTGTGACCCTGACCCATGGGATGACATCCTCACTTCCTGACAGGACTAAGCCCTTTTGTTGGTGAGGCCATGGCTTCTGCCTGCCATGCTGTGATACTTGGCTTCCAAATGCTCTTTTCCCTGCTAAGGAGCAACTGCCTTTATTATTCCCTGAGAGACATATGAGACCCATAGAAAGGGTGAAAACATCGAGGAAGTAAGGTGGGGGTTTCTGTGAGTTCTCCCAATTTTTCTTTTTCACAAGGGGCTTCTGCATGTCCCACCATAGAGTGTCCACCCACACTTAGGGTTAGGCTATAGGAGGAGCAAAAGACATAAGACCATGAAAAGAGTGGGGTTGCAAAGTGCTGGCCAAGCTGTAGCAGCTCTGCGGCTTATATGAGAACTCTCTCCCACCTACTATTTCCAGCAATGGATTCAGCATGTCTCTTGGCAGAAACCTCTGCCCAGACTTAGCACAAGGGCTAGATTTATGGGCAGGGAATCAGTTATATTATTTTAGAAAAGTGTTTTACAGTTAAGCTGCACAGTCAGTGGCTGTTTCCCACGTTTTTTACAATTGTCAGAATACATTCAGGTGAGGTTTTCAGTTTAAATGAAAAGAAATTGTTCACTGAAAGGCTTCAGTGATGTCAGAGTTAATTTGGATTAACTTTGAATGCTCTATATGACTTACAAAAATGCTCTCAGGGACCATATTATTTATAATAATATTTATAATACTTCTGCAATAGTCTATTATTTTATAATATTTATGACATTTATATATCGCTAGTTGTTACAAAAGATTGAAGATTGCCATTGTTGGATTGGAAAAATAGTTCTCATAGCAGTCCTATGCTACTGTTCTGAATGCTAACCATTTACACTTCAATATAATTGTGGGATTAAATCATGAATATACTATAAGTAAGGTATGAATTTGTCTTCTAAGAGGGAAAAAAAGAGTAATTTACCATGCATCCAAGAACATTGGAATTCTTGGAGATGGCAAAATACAATGTAATGTTCTCCAGTTATAATTAAAATATTTTCATAAGAAAGATACCACTGAGGATTACATATACTGCAAAAAATAGATTGACATCTGATACAATATTGGCACTATAATTTGATAAACCTGTTCAATAGTAATTTCAAGACTGAATACATGCCTGCCCTGCTCTTCTTTTTTTGCTGTTTATTTGTTTGGTTTAATTTGGTTTGTGTAGTTAGAATTTCTAGAATGACAATTATTTGAGGTCTAAACTGAAGGTAGGCATTAGGCAAGAAACCTTGCAGGATATTTGAACATTTCATTGTTTATTTTAATTTTAACTTAATTAATGTGAGATTTCAGGTACTATAGAGACAATAAATGCCATCTAGAAATGCTAATATAAATCAATAAAGAGGAAGTTTAATGATTTATGTTGGAACTGAGCCACCATGTAATAACTGATGCTCATTACAGCCTCAACAATGAATGGGAAATCAAAATATTAGTGCAAGCAAGAAGACCATCCTATTTTGCAGCAAGTTTAATATACTCTAGTCATAATCTATTTTTATGTTATCAAAAGGTAGGTTAAATCTCTTGTTTAAATAGTCATCTTGCCTAAGAAAGGGCTGCTGGAGATAGCCCAATGTTTCCATGCCTTTGAGCTGTTGCCAGCTTTGCCTGAAAAATAACAAATGTAGTTGCCAAAAGCTACATACAATAATATTACTCTTAAAAGATTATTATAGGTACAAGTTTTAGGTATGCAGTTCTTTTCATATAGTAGAGTTGACTATATTATTAATATTTCATTTTCATTGCCCTATATTAGTAAAATAGGACTTCAGAATTGTTTTGTATATCTCTCTTCAAGAATAAAAATAAATAGTTCTACTTTTGAGGATTGATGGGTACATTATGAAAACATCCAAAAAGTCTTCATGAGTAGGGTTCTATTGACACACTGGAAGCAGGTCTAACATTTCTCCAGAGATTTTATTTATTCTCCTGGTTTCTTCTAATTTCATTTTTTCTCCTAATGGCAGCACACATTTTCAGATAAGAATTTCACTGTTCCTATCATTTTCTTAATAACTGTGTTTCAATTAATTTTGAAGTTAAAAGATTTTAAGTCTTCTTTCTCCGTACACCTTGTTTTAGCTAAAAAAAAAAAAAAAAAAGGAAAAGGGGAAAAAACAATATCCTCCCTTAACTTGACACTCAGAAATTCTTGGAGATACCCATTCTTTGCTAATATATGGAAAAGAGTTCAATTTTGAAGCTTTTTCTGGGTAACTGAGAGAAATTTCACCAAGACTAAACAACTGTACTGGTGGAACTTGACTGAAAATGTTGTCATAGGAAGTGTTCCTATGTCAGGAAGCTCTCAGATGAACCTTTTCTCTTTTCCAGGTACTATTATTTGAGTGCATTAAAATGAGATGTGCAAGTCCTCAACAGATTCTGGAGTTACTGCAGTTTTGGCTGGTTTGCATTCCAGAAGGCATTGTCATGGAGATTTATGAGCATGAGACTGAAGAGGACATGAACTACACCTGTCATAGAACTATAACTTTTTGGATGGGAATATTTTACATCAGTGCCCAGTCTTCTTACCAAATTTGACCCATTTGAGTAAGAAAATAATAATAATCACAGACTGTTTCAGAATAAATTTAGGAGAACTGTTGACTCCTAGAAGAGATGTCGATCAGGTTTTGCCTACTTCCTACCTACCAGTCTGGCCACTTCCTGAAGAAGCTCCCAGGCAGTCAGACAACTACCATTTTAATAGCCCAGAAGAGCTGAGGTTACAAGATTGTGCAAGCCACCAGAATGATTAACAGTGCATACCATTAAATTGAGACACAGGTCATGAAAATTTACCAAGATCAATACCCAATTCTTAACAAGGGTAGAAGATATTAACAGGCTCCACAGGGAAGTGGTCACTGCACCTGCCTGACAGAGTTCAAGAAGCATTTGCACAATACTCTCGGGTACATGGTGAGATTCTTGGGACTGTGCTTTCAGGGATGGGAGTTGGACTTTGATGATCCTTGTGGGTGCCTTCCAACTCAGCATATTCTGTGATTCTATATTCTTGCAATTTATGAAAATTATGTGAGAAACTTTATAATAAAAGACTCTTAATAATGGAAATTTCTCAACAGCTTTCTTCCAGATATCTTGTCCCAGGAATAAGTGCACATGATATTTGGAATATTTGTGCTTTCTTTTTAATAGTTCTTTTTTTTTTTTTTTTTTTTTTTTTGTAACCATGTATTGGAGGTTACAATATCATTCTATTTATACCAACATTTTGGTTTTGAGAACTGTTTCAATCCATACTGTAGGTGAAAAATGTCCACTTTTTAATGTTTTCCTTGGGTCAAATTTTCTAAGTTTTGTGTTTTCATAACAATTTATTTTTGCTCAAACACTTTGGATTTACTTTCCTCTTGAAGGAATTTTCCTCCATGATCACTCCTTGGAATTCTTTGATATCCTGTTGAGAAAAATACTCTCTTTACTTAGATGTGAGTGGAACTAACTCTTGACTCAGCTGAAAGAAACTTTCTAAGGAAGATAACCTCAATGCCACAAATTCAGTCCTACTTGTCTTTCAGTGGACATAACAGCTGCTTGCCAGGTTTTTGCATTTGTTCAGTAATGTCTTATGAGAGTTTCAGAAATTTGTTATAGCGCCTATGGAACTTAATTTCTTTACCAATTTCTGTGATTCTTCTGCTGATGTTGACTGCCCTCATCAAGGATGGGAGATTTTCAATTATGTTGATAATACTGCCTTCTGAGTCATAGTGGAGTCAGACCTTGAAGCAATAATGCTGAAGACACACACAGGGTCAGACAACACTTTTCATTAGCCTACGACCAATAGGTCTAGTCTGAAGTTGGATTTGAAGCTACAAGGTCTGTCCAAACACTCCCACTCTCCCACCCATTGCTCTCTAAACTGTCTGCATCGTTCCTTGTGCTTTGAGGGTGCTATGAGTGCTTTGACTCATACTACTTTATAAAAATGACCTTTCACATGAAGGATTTTATGTGACTGGCTGCTCTCCTAAAAATGCTTTTTTGCCTTTTAGCTTTTATTTTCCAGCATTCTTTTCTTTGCATGAATGAAAGGATAACTGTTTGGATATGTGAAATGATGATTTATTGTCAGGATCATTATAGTAGTGTTAAAAACAAATAACTCACCAACTGTCTGTTCTCTTAAACATGTGGTATCTGAGTGCTTCAGTGTTCTGTTCAAAGCAGAGACTTTATCTTTGTTCATACAATAAAAAGAGCCCCTTTACATTATTTACTTTAGTTTAGATTACTGTGTTTCCAACTGTCATAAGTATGTCAAAACCACAAGATTAAAACATTAAATTTTACTTGCCAAAACAAAAAATAAAAGAATGAATGCAAAATATTCTAGGAATTAAAAATATTTGACTGTTTGAATGCAGCTTTTTTAAAGCAACAAAAAGACAAAAAAATATGTGGAAGAATGAAGGGCAGCCTGCTCTCCCCTAGCAGAAAATAACACAGAATTTGTATTTCTGGCAAATTAATTGTAGACACATACTAGGTTATCTAACCTCATTTTTCTCTCTTGATCTGCATGGGATGTTTCTTGTAGAATGTCCTGAGTTGGAAAGGACCCATAAGGGTCATTGAGCCAGTTCCTGGTCCTGCAGAGAAAAGCCCTGAGAATCACACCATGTACCATGTTCCAGGTCTTAGTTAATTGTATTCAAAGGGTCTTGTTTTCCTGCTATATATTATGAATGACTTTGGATGAAACACCTGGAAATGCTAATATTGTGTGGTGACAGCAAAATGCTGGAATAAAAGAGGGAAGAAGTGGGATATCCTGGCAGTTCTGCAGTTCACCAAGTCTGTTATTTCTGTTCTGTCTTCATAATGGCCATAAAATATGAGCTGGGAGTATGATGTCAATGCATCCACTTTCAATAATTGATATGATGAATAATCTCAACCTTCTGACACTTTCTGTGTCTTCTCACATCTCAGGAAACTTCATTCATCAACCACATTTGAAATGTTTAAGTAATCTCAGTGATGTATGAAGCACTGAGACTCCCTTGTTAGAAATCTATGCTACTAAGATTCTATCAAATTAAAAAGCCACTGAGCTCTTGTGCATAAAATTACCATAAATTATCTCTGAAGGTTCATTGCTGTTTGGAATGTTTAATTGCTCACTCAGCTGAACTTCAGCAGCTCAAGATTATTAATCAATTTGTCAGAAGGTTTCTCATAATGTCATCTTTTACACTGCAGTTATATGCGTGAAAAACCCATGTGCAAGACAGTTTTATGCAGCAAGCCAAAAGTATCCATGCATACCCTTCACAATATTAATTTCATATATTTAAGAGTATTTTTCAGTTGTTGATTTCTCACAGAAGACAGGGAAATTGTAATTACCTCAGTTTAATTTATCTGGATGGAAAACTAGATTCTCAAAAATATATTTAAGGATAAAATAGAGACAGATAATAAAAATGGAACTTTTGAAGCATTACATACTGGCCTATTGTTGATTGTCCTTGCTAAAGTAAATATTTTCCTAAATGCAACAAAGACGTTATGAAAATACTATGCCTTAAAGGTACATGAACAGCTTCTTCAGACATTTTTGTTACTACAAAATGCATTTTTGCTTTAAAGTAATTTTTCAGGAGAGAATTTGGCTTTAATGACATAATAAATCAATTTATTTCATCTTAATTGAAATAAATTCCATTGTTTGGTTTGAATTTTTTTTCATTTTAAAAGTTATGAATTCATCATTTTTATATATGTTTTTTCCCTTTCTTTTGTTTTACAAATGCAACTGTGTATGAGGCCTTATGAGAGGGTTGATGGTAATGTTTATATTTGTAATTTTCTTTATCCATTAATTATTTTAGGACTAATACAGAAGTAGAGGGTTCTGCATTTCCTGTCCTAAAGAACTGAAAATAGTTTTGGAGTAATAGATGTATGACTCTTGAAGCCACTTGATATATTTTCTTAAGCTGAAAAAGTTTCAAAATATACAGACTGGAAAGATTATTGACATTATCCACTTTCTTCTACTCCATGAGTGTTCATCATATTTTCTATGCATGTGGAAAGATAGAGGATGAAAGCAAACATATAGTTAATAGGTTTCAAGTATCTATTTGACATTAGGTATTTATGCAGTATATCACACCATGGTATTTCTACCAAAAAATGAAAATGAAATAAAATATCAGTATTTTTTCTTTGTCAAACTTCTTGCATGAAATTAAAATATTGGAATTATAAATACTCTTGTGTTCTTTCAAAGCCTTTCTTAAAATGTATTATGGCCTTTAGCAGACGATAAAATGGGAAACAAAACACAAGTAACAAATACATCACATGTCTATAGTTTCTGACATCTGGGGTTATCAAAGCACATCACAACAAATGCAAAACAGCTCTTTGGTACAATTTCATAACTATTACCCATCTCCATTACAACAAAACTTCTAACACCAAGAAAGAAAGATTGTCATTATTTTTGGCTTTGATTCAACCCCAAAATGATATGCTGAAGACGGAGTATAAAATCTTTTGAAGAAATAGGAAGAGAAGCCAGATCTTCAGATTCCCAATAATATGTCTTAACACATGAATCCTTCCTTCATCACCCTGCTCAACAGTGATGCCTTACAGATGAACAACTGAGCTGTGATGAAATAGCTTATAGACTTTTCAGCATTTGTATCTTTTTTTTTTTTTTTTTTTTGCTCTTTGCATTATACAAGTCTGGCATAGCATATATTAGCACTAGGAAAATACAGGAATTAGAAATGCAGAGACGAACATGTTTGAAATGCACTATGTATGTGGCAGATCACAATTTCTAGAAATGTTCAGTTCTGTAAGGTCTGCACAGTTCTTCCTTTAACCGATATCTATTTATCCAGTCATCAATTACTTCAACTTTGATGTGAACATACTATTATGCATGATCCCAAACCTACACATACTTGGCTCAAATTATCTCTTAACCATAGTGAAAACAAACTCATCAGTAAGAATCGAGACTCTTGTTACTGTTTCGATGAAAAAAAAATTTGAGGATCAGACATGGATTTTGTATATTACAAAGAAGGTTTTGCATCTTACAAAGAAGGTTATGCATCTATGGCCATATACAGAGAAAATGAAAGTGGTGCTGTAATTAGCTCATCAATAAATCAATGGGACTGAATGATAACTAGCATAGTTTGGATGTCAAGAATCCAGAAGGGTATGTGTGTAATAAAATAAAGATCAAGACACATAAATTAGAGTCCTTAGCTTTACATATGTCTGCTAGTTTCTTCTCCTTTTGTAACACCACCCCTCTTGTCATTTAATCATGAAAGCGAGAATAACGTCTATTGTCATTCAATCATTTAGAAAAACTCTCTGGGGATTAAATTTCTTTATCATTTATATCAACTTGGAGCCTGAACCAGAAATTCTAGTGATGTAGTTGTCAGTCCCCCCATGCCCAGAGACAGGTATGTTACAAGAAAAAACTGCTAGTGCCAATTTTGGCCTTCCATGTGCCAGAGCACCTCAAGTAACACAGTAATGTATGCTTGCATATTAGAAAGTGTATTAGCATTTGATGTACTTCTTCTTCAGTACATGACTCATTAATTTAATAGCTCATAACACTCCATTATGTTAGTCCAGCTACCACATGTACTGTAGTGTATGCAGGAAAGGTTATTATGAAATGTTTACCTGAAAAAAAATCATGTTATATTTAAACATAAAAAGAATTAGAAATAACATGCTGTGATGTTTTAACATGTAAAAATTTTATTTGTCATGAATTTGTATACAGTTTTAGACAGAAAAGAGATTATTTATTTTTTCTTGAAACTGAAATACTGAATACCAAATTTTTATTTAGGACAGTAATTTATTTCACTGTCCACTTGAGTCAGTTTCTGTTATTATGGATTTGTCCCCATGTATGCTGACAAGTAATGACTTTAAGCAAGAAAGAATAAACAGTGATCACACGAATATCAGTTCCAAAGAACTCAATGCTCAGTGTCTTTTGAAAAACTATGCATCAATGCACTATCAGAAGACTCCGAAGAAATGATATGTGCAGTTGATTTCTAAAGCCTGAACATTTGTGGTCCCAGCGATCATTCCAGGTCCTCTTGGAAACTCAGTTTCCAGCAGCAGTTATTTTACATGCCTAGGTTTGACAGAGTTAGAAAATAGTGTCACCTGTCATGTTCAAAGATAAGTGACTTGATGTAATAGTGAGTAGCCCTCTCAGATGAACAAATCCTACTGATGTTTTTCTCTACCAAGAGCCTCTGTTCTGGTTCTCTCCAGGAGAGGGTTAATTTTTGCGGTAGCCAGGATGGGGCACGGCCAGGACCCGGAAGTTATTGTTTAGCACTTCATGTCGTTGCCAGGGGTGGCAGGAAGAGTCTTTTCTGTGGAGAAGGGTTACTGCTGGTGAGTAGGTGTGGCACCAGCTCCAAGCTGGCGGGAGGGGTTGGGTAATGCCTGTTCAGAGCGGGAGGGAGCAGTGAGGGAGGGGAGCGTGGTGGACAGAGTGGTCGTGTGTTGTCTACTCTTGGGGGGTTTCTAGGATGAGCAAGTGTTTATTGTCTTGTACCCTCTGTCATTAATATTGCTGCTGTTTGTTTTCTTGTCACTATTTCCAGTCAATTGTTCTTCTCTCAACCCATCACCTTTACCTTTTGTTTCCCCGATTCTTGGTTCTCGAGGAGAAAGGTGAAGGCAAGAGAGAAGGGAGAGGGAGGCAGGTAGTGAGAGAGCTTCTGCATGAAGTTTCACTAGGAACACTAAATTGGGGAGTACCATTCCTAAACTATGACAGGCGCTAAAGACGTAGTACACATTTTAAAGCAAATTCCTAGTGCTTTTATGCTATTGATTTTTCAAGCTTTTCCTGGAAACCTCTGACATATTAAGTAAATATTCTTTTTTTTTTTTGCTTTATGATATATTAAAGGTATTGACAAAGAAGCAAACTATAGGAGTAAGTTGCTTAAACACACTGCATGGTGAGGATAAATTAACATGTTTTGAATACAAGACACCAGTTTCATTCAAATCTCCCTGGGTGACACAAGTTATTTAAAAAAATGGTACAAACATTGCTTCTTTTTTTGGGACAAGGATCTGTCAAACACTACCCTTCTAAAAGCTACAGGGACATTACGTCAGCCATTTCCCACTGACACATCTTTTCTCTTTCATTCCTTTGAAATGCTTTTAGCAGGTTAAAATGGTCATAACTTCATTAGATGTCCTTCGGAGGGAGGGAGGGTAGTTGAAAGAATTCTTTGCGTATAGAGGACTCCTACTGGGTAATAAATCTCATGCCTGAAAGTGTGATTCCTCTGAAGAGTCCCCCTAACGATTCACAAACCTCTTCAGAAAGATGGTGATGCAAAGGGTGAGCAGGCATAGACAATTTTATTTCCAACTGCATTCTACTCTGCCTAAAACCATTACAAACAGCCATGTTCATTTACATGGTTAAAAACACAGGATTTATCTTTGTGGATTTCTATAAAGGCTGTGCAGGCTACCTTAGCACAGGTAGCAGGTAGAATAGCAGGTAGAATAGCAGTCAGCTGTTAATTTAATAATCATTAGCATCAGGCTTCCTAGGCAGTTGGAGACATTTTCTTAAAAAAATAAATGTTTACTGGGCAAGATTCCTTCCAGAGTCTATGTTTCTTTTGAATAAGGTGTCCCAACAGCCAGGAATGAAGTGACAGATGAAAGTGCAGAGCTTCTCTATAACTGATCAGGTTCCATTGTGTTTATACCATCTAATTAGCAGGAGCAGCATAGATGGATGTGTTCATTGTATCACCTTCCTGTCTTCTGCAACTTCTCTTCTACATATCTGCTAATAGCTCATACAACGGTGGTCCATGTCACCAGTAGTGAAGCTTATTATATCATTTGAGATCCCAGACCATCTCTTCTCACTACCAGAAAGTACAAGGTAACAACATTGATATTTATGCAAAACTAATTCTGATAAGAGACCAACCAGATGAAAGTCATACCTTAAAGCTGATGATAGGTGTTGGGATGGAATTAACATGATGGTTAAACAAGAAGACAGAGTCTGTGCATATTTCAATTCCAGCTTCCCCAGCTCCAAAGAAACAGTATGGTGCCAGTCCCATTTTCTGCACAGCTACGAGTGGCAGGCCTTTTCCCTGAACCATTTCTGACGTAACCTATAGGTCTGCTGTTCTTTTGTCAGAGTTCGATGTGTTGCACCACCATATAACACTCTATTAGGAATGACCATATGGAATTTTCTGTCATCTCTGATATTCACTAAAAGCTCTTTAAACTTTACAATGAATAAGAGACTAGATCCTATAAAGTGCTGAATTTCCTTAAATATTATTTTTTTCAGTTATGTTTAGATATTTTTGAGAGAAGAAAATTGGCCAGAAGTATTAGTTGGGCAAGTACTCTATTGAGTTCTTGACATTGTTCCACATAATCAGACATTAGTGTGGAAAGACTCCAAGCTCTCTTCTGCTACTATGTCATTTCAATGGTACTTCCTTTGATTTACTCAAGGAATGTTTTCTTTCAGTTAATTTTTGTGATTGACTTCATGACCTAAGCAGTACAGATAATGTATTGACATGTATTCTCCTTGGTGTTGGGTATTGAGTCTGATTATGTCACCCATGAAAATAAACAATTTTGCCCATGTGCCAGAAATCAATTTTTTATCACTGCAATTCAAAACTTCATTTCTTTCAGTTCAAGTTCATTAGGAGCCAAATCAATACAGAAATTCATATTCATCAGGTTTCAGTTAGCTAAATTTAAAAAACCCTATATTTGTCATTGAAATGCATCTGTGTGCCAATGAGAATCTCACAAAATATTATTTATTTTATTCTTTTTTATTATTTTTGAACACTCCTCGAAAATTCTGCTGTGTGAATCATTCAGTGTCTCTCATTCACTGCTAGTGCTAGTTGTTGGGTGCAGAGGTGAAGCTTATTAGAGACACAATAGGCTTGGTAGGAAGGAAAAAACATTACAGATTGTTAAGCAAATGTTATACACAAAAACTTCAGTCAGTTTTATATATCCATATCCAGTGTACATATTTTAATATTATAAACAGTTTTGTTTCTACTACCCTTTTCCCTAAAAAGTGGGGTTTTTCTTAAAGAAATGAGATTAATGTATCTAGTAAAAGAAATATACTTATGTACTGCGCAGAAATGGACATGCTTCCCTTCCATATAAATGCATGTGGTTGGTATTTCAGTCAGTTTGGGAGAGACTTCTTTTTACATTGATACAGATAGACCTGTCTGTCTTGATTGTTTCACCCTCAGTATAAACTACAGATGATGCAGATTTGCATACAGCCTTGATTTCAAATATGTATTTTTTAGTTAAGTTTTTTAACAAGAAAATAGGAGAGGGGAATAGGAAGTTCAATCACTAACGTGCTTGAAACTCTGGAATAATATGGAGCAAAATAATGTTCTAGAACTGTAAAAATAGCTATCTTCACCTCTAAATAATTAATTTTTTTAAGTGATCTGAAGTTATGACTATAGTTATAAGTCCTGACATTTCTAATAGCTGATTATTATAGCACTTTACATCTGCAGGAAAGATATCCAGCTGAAGATGACTGTCAAACAAAGATGAGGAAAAGGGAAATAATTGTATTCAGTTTAAGTTTCTTCTACTATTATCTGGAGAAATAATTTCTTTAGACAGTTTTTTTTCAGTAGCAATCCTAGGCATCTGCACAGGGTAGATGGAGAGAGATGCTGAACCATGAAAGTCCTTAAAAAAAAAGAAAACTTTCAGCCTAATACAATATAATGTGGCAGCCTGAAGATATATTAAAATTGGTGAGGTCACCAGAGTAAATGAAGTGTTTAATTGATAATGGTCTCTATTGATACGTGAGACAAGCATGGTATGAAGAAGGCTAGAAAGAAGAAATTGTTAAAGATGAAACAATGAGTCTGATTTAAGAAATTAGTTTTTCAAAATGTATAGACAACATGTAAATAAGGGTAGAATTATGATAACTCCTGCTGGATCAAATAGAAAGACAGCAAACCTCTGTAAATGCACTTTCCTAACTTGAAGCAGATGTCACTGAGAAGCATATTAAAGCCAAAGATAATAATAGTGTCAGAATGAAAAAGTGCCTATTAAATCATCAGTTCTAGGAAAGCTACAAAGACAATTTTAGTTTTTATTATTTATTTATTTTCTTTTTCATTTTGTCAGCACTTTGTTTTATTAATATTTTCACTTGTAAATTGGATTTATCCTTGTATAAGACTTAAAGATTTATAATTCTGTTTTCAAATATTTTAATAACACTATTAGAATTACAATATAATTTAGATTAAAGAAGGCGTCTGTCTATCTTCTATCCTCCTCAATTAGATTATATTTATTTGACATATAGGTGTAGTGAAGTTGTAGGTGATGTTTTAGGTCTAAATTAAGAAATGGGGCTTATTCTTTGATCTCTTTTCCTTGAGCACAGATTTTAAAAATCACACATTTTTCTCTTGGGCACAATTAAATTCCAAAGTATGTTGCCTTTTGACCACTGTGAGTAAACTTTTAACCTTGACAGAAAAGGTAATTGCATTTCTTCTCTATCCATTGTAGTGCTTATCTTTATAAACAGCAAAATATGTGTTAATTCTGTTTTTTTCAGTATCACAAAATGCATAAATATATAATGAAAACAACAGAGTTCTGAATGTTATTTGAGCTGCACTTTGAATAACAGCTGTGTACTTGCTATCTATATTCTTTTGCTATCTCTATTATTCAGTTGCCTTCATCGGACTGATTCTTCCAGGCAAAACCCCAATATAAATATTAACTGTTTTTCTGGTATATAAGGGATAAAGTGATAATGATGAGAAGTATTAGATGTCTATACACAGTTCATTCTACTGGGAAGTCTCCAAAGTTTAATGTTGAAATTCAGCCACCTCAATGCTGAAAATCAACAGCTGAAAGCAATTTAAACAGGAATTGAAGATTACACGCTATGGAAAGAGTGGGCAGAACTACAGGCCAAGCAATGGTACTGTTCTTCTGCTCTACCAAAATAATGCAACTTATTGGTTTTTATTGCCATAGTGGTTTTCCCTTTTGTAGGCATGAAAGGTAAAAGGCGTTTGGCAATCAAGTCTCTTTTTATCAATTTGATATAACGTTTTTAATAGCAGTATACTGTTGATCAATTACCTTTTATATATACTGTCTCCCTCTAAAAATTACAAAAATTCCATTACTTAATAATTTGACTTTTACACATATTTGGTTTTTTGTTTCTTGCTATCAGTTTTTGAAAAAGACTTTAACAAATGTTGGTCTGAATTCACTCTGAAAATGCTTTCATTTTGTAACTTAGACAAGCAGAAGAAAAATAGGAAGTTTCAGGTGTATAGACTGAAACTGTATAGACAAAAAAAAATAATACAGGTTAACTAGAAACTAATTATCTTTAGAGTGAAAAGTAGTTGTCATGGGACTGAGGCAGAATTTCTTAAGAACTTAATTACTGATTTCTGAGGTTCTTCCAACAGCACAAACTGACAAACCTGTGTAGAACCACAGGACATTTCCCAGGTAATTGAAGAGTGGGAATAATACAGAGCAAGGCCTGAACTTTCCTTTTGCATTCTGAAATCAAGTTTTCACTCAAAGAATCAATAACTTCGGTAATCGCAGAAAAAAAATACAGCCCTGTGAAACTGGTTCTCTGCTTTGAGCTGTCAGCTGATTTTTGGCTGGTTTGTTGGTTTGTTATCTGATGAGTAACTTCATGACAGGAGATAAAACCTCTATTCTTTACAGCCAGAAAAAGACTTCTACTTTCTTGTTAATGCAGAAATATGCTGTGGAAAGACAGAATAGGATTTATTTTACCTAAGTTTAGGCTTCACAAAATGTCAGAATTGCAAATACATCTCCAATAAGCTAAGGTCAGACATACCAGTAAACTCTTTGTATTAGTTCTTGGCACAAAGCATTTAGTAACTCAGCTGCAGCAACACTATAGTTAAAAGAGACAAACAATTATCAACTGTGAATTTCGGCCTGGCTGCCCTAAGCATCCAGCTGTTAGATGAAGTTTACATTAATAAAATGTTTGTCCCTACCCATGGGCTTTCTGAGTGGCCTGTATAAAGAACTCCGGAAAAATGAAAAGTAGATTTGTTCCTAGCAGGCAGGAAGGAAGTTGTCAGGCGGGAAGAGGATATGGACCTGTTTGCATGCAAGGGTCAGTATTTGGTTGCTGGATATTTCCTCCCTGTCCACACGACAAGAAAACCCTTAGTTTCCTGCACTGGACAAATAGCAGGAAAGGGTGTGAGAGTTATTGAATGACATTGTCATCTTATAGCCTCATCCGTGAGGAAGGCTGCTTACCAAAACTGAGAGTGAAGAACTGAATTTTCAGACCAGATGTAAGCAGCTGAAATTGTTAAGGGGTTCTTACTTAATTTTCTTAAATTAATTTAGTTAATGTGCAGTGCCATTCTTTTGCATTAATTCGTTAGTATTTTCCAGCTTTTTATTCATTAGGTGACTTAAACTGGGTGTGGAACATATCTACAGAATTGGAAAATGTCTGCAGAAACAAATCGTAATGACTCTGTCTCAAGCAAGAATGTTAAAGACTTCGAAAGCCAAAATTTTTAAGGAGCTGCCTCTTTGGGACTCTCTTTTGTTGCTTTGGGATTTTCTAAACTAAAACTGTTAAGACATGCAAGACTGGCAGAAATCTACTCCATTGGATTGCTTGTGGGATCACAGTGCTCACCAGCCAATAAATAAAACAACTTGTCCCTGGAAATATTTATTCCCCTGTTAAATACAAACTTGACTCATTCCACTCAGGCCAGACAGGTTATTTGGGCTAGTCAAAATTTTCCTGTGCTTGCAGGAGATGTCATATAACTAAACCTGTAAGTCCAGTGTTTACCTATCCCTCACTACTAATTTCATTTTGAAAATTATTTTTTACAGAATTGGTCCGCAGTCCTTTTGTTTACCCTTTTCAAAAACTTAATATTTCCTCACATACTTGCTGACAAAACACATTCAGCTGTAAATAGAGACTCAAAATTGTATGGAATTTGTAGTGCAAATCAGCAGAGACACAAAATACTCCAGGTCTGCTACTTTTTTTTAGGCTGCCTAAACACACTGTGTATGAATGGTGGGAATATATATGTAACATGAAGTTATAAATCTGATTTGAATTGCTGCATGCAAAAGGAAGCACAAGCTAATACCTATTTCATAGCATTTAAGTAAAAAATGTATATGACTTAATAGAACACATTTCCTTGTGCTACCAGAGAGATATTTGTGTTTACTGAGTGCTAAATTAGAAATTCTGGATGGAGTGGCTGTGGGACACAACACAATGTACTCCATAAATGTGTTTTTCTCACACACACACGTGCACACATATGTGTATTTATTGCATTAATCTACATAATGGCAAACAGACTTCAGAAAGTTATAGGAGGGGTTATTCATCTGTAGCAGATGAGACACAGCAGAAACATGATGAATTGGTTTGTAGACCCTGAACTTCAGGGACATAAATAAAGTATCCGCTGTACTACACTGGGGATCCAGTTCAAAAAAGGGAAAAAAAAGAGAAAAGGATGGCGGAACAAAATTTATTCCTTTCTTTGTTGTTTGGTGCAGAGTTTTCTTTGACACATACCATTTAACTGAGAAATGTTCCTGTGCAGTCATAACTTTTAATGTGTACAGTATGATAAACATTGCATTTGCACCACTTCATCACTTCCACCACTACTGCAACAATAAACAAGTTTTCTTCAGTTATTTTATATTAATTAGTCTGATGTCACATGTAGTTTACATTTACATATAGGACCAGTATCATTTATATTCTTAGGCAATCTTAAATATTGATAACACGATATGTGATGGAAATATTTCACTGGGTAATATTAAGAAGATATCTGTGGTTTTGTTTATTATCAATGGCATGGTATGATATCATGTCCCTTTGTGCTGCAAGCATACAAGGCAAGGCAGTTAATAAGAATTTAATTTATGGCACAAATCTTTCACAGCATAGAAATTCCCTAAAACTCATCATACTTAACTGCTATATTCAGGACAAATTAACTGTGTGCTTAGATTAATAAACAGGAAAAGCCATGCTAAGTAAATTAGGTAATACTGCTATCTATGAGAATACCATAGCACAGGTGTTCTTGCATTCAGGTGTAAATCCCCATGGAGAGAATTAGCCAGAAGTCCTCCAGAGAAAAGGCAGAACCTGAGAATGGAGGGGGAACTCTCTTACTCTTTTGTATCTACCATCTTGAATCATATCACAGCCAGGTTTCCTCCCCACCCTCACAAATCCAGTGGATAAACAGAAGATCTGGCATATCAAAGAGGCAGTAGCTGAACACAATCATTGCAACTTTAAACTCGCACATGCTTCCTTTCAATGCTGATAGCTTTCAAAGCATCGGAGAGAGGCACAATGTTATCTTGGCTGCTACTCTGAAAATTTAATGTGGCTTTTTCATATTGGCTTGATAGGAAAATGTACAGCAGGTACGAGGAAGATTCTTCCCACTCTGTTTTGAAAAAATTGTAACCAATCAAAATCAAGGCAATCCCTGCAGTGAGCTCTGAACCTTTGGAAACTGACATAAATCACATCAATTTTGTGTTCTGACCCAAGACGAGAGGTAACTGTGTCTTCTCAGACTAAGCTGTGATCACAGTGATTATGTGAACTCTTCCTGGGGCTTAAAGACAATGACTAAAAAGGAAAAGCATACAAACAAGCAAACCCAAAACATCTTAAAAGCAGAAAAGATTGGCACACAATGACATAGGCTGAGGAGAACAATACTAGCACAGCAACTAGAAAAAGAAGAAAGTGAACCACATTACAGAACAAATTTGCAGACCAAAAAGGAAAAACTTGGCCTTCTGGAAAAAAATATAAAACTCTCCCCAGGAAATGAGTAATTCATGGCCCCTTCTTTTTCCAGGGCTGTACCTTGAACTTTATGAACCTCATTTACTTGGGGTTGTGAGCAAAATCTTAAGCTTATTAACAGTATCACAACATTCTAATTCTGATCACTGAAAAAAAAAACTTGTAGAGCAGTGAAAAAGCCCAGTTTTCTTCACATGAGCAATGTGACCACTCATTTGTTAAGTAAAATGTTTTGTGCTTTCATTTTGCTTTCCCACAAAAGCTAAGTTCTCCTCATTTCTCTCTGTCCTTCTCTTCATAAAGGAAAGCATCTAAATGTTTCTATTCTGCTAATGAAGAAAATGAGAGGCAGAGACTTCCTTTACAAAAGTATAGTCATCTTGAATATAGGAAACTAGGCTGAGAACCCAAGTTCCCTCATTTCTAGTAAAATAGTCTATCCAGCGGACCATGTTTCTTCCTATAGTTGACACTGTGCACAGCTGTTATACAATGTCAGTTGGGGTTTTATTTTTCATTCGTTTGCACGCCATCTGTCCTGTGAGTAAAAAACAAGAAGCTATTTAAACATTCCTCTCCACTGATCTCTTTCCTTCCTTCCGTCCGCCAGTAGGCTGGGGAACAGAATGGTATTTTAAATTGCAGTTTACATAGATACATGGATATACATATAACTGAAGACAATGACACCTAGGAGTCCCCCACCCACTTTAAAAAGAATGCCTTTTTCACCTTTTCCCAGAAAAATACTGTCAGGTTAGGAAAACAGTGATGACACTCCTGATCTCCTGGGTAGGGAGGTTATTGAAGCCATTACATAATATCACATTGTTATAAATATACTCATGAAATATGTCCCTTTCTTTCTCTTCCCATCCCTTCTCTTTTACTTTTTTCTCACTCTCTCTCTTCCTATGTGTGCGTGTTTCTCCATCATTGTTCTTCTCCCTCTCAGTAGCCATATTTACTTTATTGAGTTGATGAACTGCACAAAAGACGTGCAAAACATCTATTAAATCACACATGTTTGTCCCATTGTCACTGCAGCATATACCTGTAATTCCCAGGTAGCAAATGTATCTGGTATTATACAGAAGCTGAGCTTAATCTTGGGCCTTAGTCAGACAAGCTCTGACCGTTCCCATTATGATAATTTGTGGATCATCACATCTGCCTGCATGTCTTCTATTTCTGAGATTAGGATTGAAAATGTTAATAAAGGAGATATGTGTCCATGCCTCAGCATGGGTGCCAGAGAAAATATGAACACAAGGCTGAGCTGCGGATACATACTGCTTTTTGCTAACTCTTGCATAGGCCTGTAAGTTATAGCAAAAAACAGAGCAGTCATCTGTGGGTAAAATCTTACAGTAGTGCAGAAAGATCTGCCAGAGCCCATCTGTTGAAGCTCTTCATCATATGCTTTGGGTTTATGTTTTCTCCTGCTGTGCACAGGCAGCTCTAAGTAGATTGAGGAAAGGCCAACGACAACATCAGGCAGGTGCAAGGTACAAATTTTGGTGAACACTAAATGTGGATTGGGTGCAGCCTACTGTATTGCAGGAGCAGGGCTTTCAAAATTTTCAAGTACTCAGAGAGTCCTTGAAAGAGTACGGGTAGATGGGTGCAGCCAGAAGGAAAACTGTTGTAGCTGAGTATTCCTAAAGAGTCTATGAGGGTGCTCTGACCTATTGATCCTGGACATCTCTTGGGAACTATTGACATAAGAGCTTTCCCTTTGCTTTATCAAGATAATAAGTTTTCAGTACATCCTTGTCCAAGAACTGTCTTCTACTTTGGAATTTGATCTCTGCTTTTGTTGAAAATATCCAGCTTTTGCTGGATACCTGGAAAAAACTGGCTTTCCACAAGCCTTTAGGTTTAAAATGTGCTTAAGTGTTTACATTTAAAGAAGAAAAAAAGATTTCTACATGTTCTGAGTATGTTTAAATTTGTCATCTTCTAAAAACCATTTATGTTGTATGCCCAAAAAACTGTTATTGATTCATGCTTGATTGAGGTTTACATTGTCGGTGACTGATTTTCAGAGAGCTAACCCCCTGCAGCTTGTATTGACTTTAACTGTCTCTCTGAGGAGTCAGAAGTTCTGTAAACCCTATTCCCATGATATATTAGACCAGTGTATTTATAAAATTGGTGTTGTGGTAAGTGGGCAAATAGTAAGTCATGTTCCTTTGCTACATATCAAATCCTCATGAATCTTGATTCCCCTTAGGAATCATATAATGCATGTTAACAGTTCTCAGATATTCTGTAGCAGTGGGAATATGGAGTGACTCTTTGGACTTCTGACTTCCAGTTGGTTTTTATATTTCATTAAGGGGAAAGAGACCTTCTGGTTTTCTTCAAATATAACATGATTTACACCAAATATATCTTTCAGCTATTGGTGTAAAACCCCCAGTAACAAGAGGCAATGTAATTAACATTGCTGTCAATTATCAGAAGATACTGGTTATGCCAGTTTATCACATTCGCTTTAGCTGACTGTGTGATCTGCTGGATGGAAGAGAAATACCTGTTGTTAGCTGTTATGTTAATACTTTTCCTACCTTCTGAGCACACATTTTATTATAATGTTCTAAATATAGGTTCAGATTTCTTTCAGCAAGTAGCTACAGTTTATTATTCAAAGAGAAACGTTGCATATGATGAGAACTTTTCAGAACTTGTAAAACATTTTGTGATTCTTTTCTGGCTTTTACAAATACTCTTAGTTGTGAACAGCAACCACCATGAACATATAAAAGAAAGTAAAATGGAAATTTGGCTTTTTTTTTTGTTGGATATTTTTCACAGTACATTCTCCAACAATTTTGTCTTCACAAAGTTATGTCAGTACCTTCAGCCAAAACAAAAGGCTTTCGTCCAACTTGTATGCTGATCTCCAATGAGAAAATTTTTGGCTGATGAGGAACAGGATTTAGACTCTACAAACTTTACTTGTCTGGAAGACTGTGCTAGGGGGAAACAGTCTAGACATACAAACCCTTCTTGCCAGGACTGATTTTTCTTCCCAGGCTCTACATGTGGTCTTTTCTCTGCTTCCCATTTTTGAGTCTTTAATCTTCCTTTCACGTCACTTGACTCTGCATTACTTTTTTTGTCTATATCCATCCTCCTCTGATTATGGCATCTAGGAAACCATACCTTATTCTATCAGTCTCACTTTTTGAGAGCTTTTGACAATATACTTGATCTTCTTCTTTAATTTCTAGATTAAATGGGGAAATTTATGTGGTTTTATCTCCTTCAAGGGTGAATATATTGCAGAGGAAGCCTCCCAAGATAAATTATAAGTGAATCATTTCATTTTAGCTGCTAGAGGCTTGGGTGGTCCTGTGGTTTGCAGGTCAAGATATTAGCACATCCTTAGCATGATAAGAGATGTACAAACAGCTACGCCCATTCTGTCCAGGGGTGATTCATTTTCCAGAGGGGAGGGGATGTTTCCGAAGCTGTCCGCCTGAGGGGATGTACAACAGAAAAGCCCATTTAATCACCACGGGCACTTCCATGGAAGTTCGAAGAGTGTCACTTTCAAGAGGGACGTCTGAATCAGTGTGTCCCCTGGCTGCCCTGCATATATCCCTTTACACTTCATGATCTTTAGGGGACCGTGCTAGCACTTTCTAGTCTCTGAGGGTTATGGGTTGTAAGGGATTTCTGCTGCTGAAGGCCTTCTCAAGGAAAGCTCCTTTCACTTCCAGCTCTCAGATGTTTGGCACAAACCCAAAAAGTGTATGGTTCCCCTGCTAATTAGTAGATGTTCAGATATTACTGGTCCTGTTTACTGCGTGTCCAATTCTTGATGAACCAATGAATGCAAATGATGGCAGAAACACAGTGAGGTGTGACAGGGATAATTCCCTTGATGAAGACTTGACAGATATGTAAAGAACTTAAAACCATGAAATTTAAAATAATTAGGCTTTTTGATTAAACAAACAATCAATCAAATTGCTCTTTTATTTTTTTTTCAAAAATAGCACTTTTAAAACAGCAGCTTGTTCGGGGTGTTGTAGCCCTACCAATAACTTACATAGAAGAGTATTTTAACAGGGCTAGTTCTTGTAATATTATAATTGAAAGGCAACAAATTTGAAAGACTGAGAAAGAAATTCTCATTAAAAAGCACAATAACACTTAGGCTGCCAACCAATTTCAAGGTGACAGTGCCAAATCTTTTACCTTTTTCTAGCTCTTTGTTTTTCTGTTCATTCCCCATCACAGAGCAACTATGGCAATGTTGAATGGATAAGGCCAGAGCTCATACAGAAGTGAACGAACTAGAATCTACAGCCTGTGGGTCATCTGCCATGTAAATCCCAAGATATGCTTTCAAGCATAGACAAATAGATGAGAGAAAAACTGAGGAATATTCTCTTGTAACATCGTTCCTTCCCTTGCAAGGGTAAAAGTAGAAATTCAATCAACACTGCTTTTACAAGGCATGGAATCAAATAAATAGCATTTATTGCTAACTTTTTTGCCACTTTGGAAAGAAGTAGTGACTAGGTGATCAATTCATAATTTTGGCAAAGACTTCAGGGGCTATTGTCTGTGTTCACTAAGAGCTGTGGCTTCTGCTCTCTTCAGAGTGCCTCTCCTACTAAAGGAACGTTGTGACTGTGAGGAATCTGCCTAGGAGCCATAAGTCTTTAGAGGTAAGTCTTCTATTGTGTACTTTTATAAGGAAAGCTGAAAATTTGTTCCCTTAACAAAAGCTCCATCCTGTTCTAAAGCAATTTCTTAGACACACAGACTGCATGTGAAGCTGGCTCTAGTTTCAGTGAATTTTTTTCCCTGCCTAAACTTAAACAAACTTTAGGATCAGGTTACTGATCTTAAAACAGCTATTCATTTTCATTTTAAAAATACTCTATTTTAGTTAAATTTTATACTTGAAATGTTTGTGCAACTGATCTCTAAAACAAAATAATAAATCACAGTCTCTGCGATCCCAGGAAGTGTGGAGAGTTCAGAACAAAAATATTGTATGCAATGGGAGCAGTACCTTGACTCTAAGAGCCATTTCACCAACCCCTTAAAAAAGACAAACTTATCAATGGAAAACTAGATATGCTATGAGCTGTGAGCTTACACATTTAGTATAAAAACAAAGGATGTCACTCTTTTATGCTGTGTGAACAGTGCAGGAAAAGGTATTAAAGGGCTACAACTACTATCATAATGAGGTTTATAGCAAAAAAACTTTGCAAATTTATGATCAGAAAACAGGTAACAATGATAATTCAGTCAACTGTTTAGCTGTGAACTTTAACCAAGTCTTGTGTGATCAGGGTTAGGATTTGAATTATGCCACTGAGAGAGTGCAGACAAGACATAATCTATGTCTTCTCAGACATTTCTGATCAGGTTACATTATCATGATCACTGTAGGACCAAGCTTTCACACCTGATTAGGTCTGACAGTCTTCCAAGCAGACCATATGCCTCTCAAGAGAAAGACACAACCTTGTGGCTATGACAAAGTTGTACTGCCCTAGGGAAGTTCTGCAGATCCAGAGAACAGAGAAAATTACATGTTCAGCCAGGGATATACTAGTTCATGAATGGGATTAAATTTCATATTGCTTTACTGCCAAGTCTATTGAAAATATTGGAACAGCTATTATAATTGGAGAAATAGCACTCCTCTGGTGTGTACCCTCCTTCCCTGAGTAATTTTTTGGTTTGGAAGTTCATTTGCTTCCCATTTTGGTCAGAGTGACAGAAAATGTGTGGCTTTATACTGTCTTTACACTATCTGCAGGGTTACTGAGTAGAGAATGTCCTCCTTTTTTTGTATGCCCATTTCAGATTTTATTGCCACTAGTTAGAAAAACTGCAAAGAAGCCTTAAAATAATGATCCAACATAAGAAGAAATCCTTATTCCTGAAAATGGACAGGGGGGTGAACAATTGATCTCTCTTCACTTTGGCCACTTTCCCCCCTGGAAGCTTCAGAGATTTGTTCAGAGACCAGTGATTTTTGGAAGCAAAAATCTTTCTTGGTCAACTAGGACTGACAAAATGCTATTAAAAAAAAAAAATCCCAGATAATTATAAAAATGTGACTGTACTGTAACACTAAGCATTTCTAAATGAATGTTCACTAGTTTTGACACAGTGTTTTCATCTCTAAATGCTGGGCATGCTTTCAGGGCAAAGTAGAGTAAGCAAGGCTATAGCCTGCAGGGGCTGCTGTCATGCAGGAATAATTATACTAGGATGGAACAAACAATCAAACTGTAAGGACAGATGTTGTTTGGTTTTGTTTTATGTTAAGGGCTAAGTTTATGTTCCACATTAACAGAAGCAGTATCTTTTTGTGGAAGTCTTGGGATACTTTCCAGAACTGATTAAGAACTCAGGCATATACTTTTCAACATGTTGGGATCTCCTATCTGAGAGGATGTCCTGTTTACATTTTGTACTTTAGCTAAGTAAGTATGCTGCATAAGTGCTCCAGAAATGAGGTGAAATATAAGAGGGGAAGATGGCTCAAAATGGATTTTCACACAAGTTTGAAAAATAACACTTGCATGACCTCTGTCATCAGACCATTTGGGATTTGTCCTACAAAGGTATAGTTTTAATGAGAATAGGCACTCAGAAGGCACAGACCACGGCATCCATGGAATATATTTCAGATGAAACTTTTTTCATGTTCTTTTCAGAAAGAAAATAGGGAGCAGCTGATAATGTGGCTCATAGCCAGTCTCATTTTGTAAAATGACCTGTGTAGGTAACCAAACACTGATATATCTAAAACTAGCATAAAGCAGCATCTAGGAATAACAAAACTAATAAAGCAAAAGCAACAGATTCTCATTTTTATTAGACCTTTATTGCTTAAAGTCTTTCTATATGCGAATGGTAGTATAATACACAGTAGTTACATTATATAATATGAAAGGCAACAGAAAATCAAATTCACTGTTTTAAGGTTGGAATTAATTTTTTTGCATAGGGGTGGCTTTTTTTCTCTCTCTTTTTTTTTTTTTTTTTTTTTGTGGGAGGCAGGAAAACTTGTAATGAAATGAGAAGACAAAGTGGCAAATTCCAATATGAAAATAATTTCAGTTTTAAACATAGGCAAAACATAGCAGACTAATGGGAAATTACCTAAAAGAATATAATAGTAAATATCATATGTAGTGCTTCTGCACACCCACAGCTTAACTGCTGTCAAGTTTTGGTAGAATTCCAGGAAAAGGAAAAAATTTAAGGCACAGTTTGATAAAGTGTTAATTTTTAAATGTGTATAGGGAGCTTTTCAACCCTGTCCAAAGGATACTGATGGGCACACTTCTGTTCTCACTGTGACCTCCTGAAGCTAACTAAAATTAACAAATCTTCATTTCACCATCCGGGACTAACCCTCTCTCTCTGTATATAGATAGATGTATAGATGCAAGTCTTTTAAGAGTTTTTATACTAGGAATGGTATCCAGGGAATTGGAATTGTTATTCATCTGGGTTTCCACTTGACCTAATGCTTCTCACATTCACTTTACTAGTTTAGTATCTTAAAAGTCCTTGTGTACAATTGCATGCAAAGTGGAATCCATTGACACGAAACAGTTTGAGGTCTGAGTAATGTAAAAAAAGACTTTTCCTGGGAATTAGCCCAAAAGAGTAGGTGATGGAACTGCTTCAAATAATAGCTTCAGTGTATCTATTATACACAAAGAACCTTCCTGATATGAGATCCACATTTATTTCTAATTAAAAATTTTAGAAATCTACATCTCTCTGTCTGAGTCTTACATGGAGCCAATCATCCCCGCTTCTGAGAAAATGAGAATAGACCATTGTACATACCACGAGGTCTGCCAGTGTTATCTCTGAAATATGGGAACTAGTGGTGTAATAAAATGTGCTGCAGAACTCTGAAAGCCCTTGATTCTATATTTACATCTCTGAACAAGCTCACTTTGACTCACAGCTCCTTAATTAGAGGAATAGTCGTTTTTCTTTTCTGTAGGGCATTTTTTTACCCTCACAATACAAGCATACATTTGGTAACTAATACCAGCAATTAGCCTCATCTGCTATGTAAATGAGTGTAATTGCAATTAAATACTTTAGTGGGCCCGAAGGGAAAACATGCAATCATTACAAAGTAAGTAGGAGTAGATAGTAAAGGGACTTTTAGGAGTGCTAGAAGTGTTTTTTTCCCTGCGGTGACTATGGTGCTTTGCATTGTTAGTTATTTCTTCAGGAGTTTAGAACCTGGTTCAAAGGATAATTTTTCTCTCTTTCATTGAGAGCTTTGAAAACCACAGAACAAAGAATTAAGTTTTATGAAGAAAAGAGAAATTATCCCCAGGGTGTTATAGGACTGTGTGGTGAACATCTGAGCATCACAAAACAGGATACCAAAAATAGCATTGGGAAGTTCCTGGATTGGGTTTATTGTCAAAGATTTGTTGAAATCAATGGCCATGACAGTTTTACACTAACTAAATAACTGTGTCACTGAATATGTCTACATTATTCTCTGTCTTCCACAAGAGCTGTCACTGGCATACTGTAGGCAGCCCGTCTGGATGGTATTTGATGGTGTACTAAACACAGCATAGATATACCAGCATCATACTGCTGAGCTTGGACTTGATGTTTGAACAAACTACAAATCTAAATTTGAGTGTGTCCTCCTAAAAACTAATAGAGATGCATTGTCAGATATAACTCAATACTGCAAGTATGATTCAAAATCCTCATTTGTGTATCCTTTATATTTAATTTTTCTTTTGTATCAATTAGTTTCCGGTGCAAAATCTGCATTTTGAAATTTAATTATTTATATATAATTTCTTCCATTAGTTTATGGAAGGTAATGGAACTATCTGTTAAATTGGTGTTGCCTGAAATTTCTTAAAGACTTGCACTGAAGCATCTGTATTGTGTGCAAATATCTGAAGAGAGTGGAGGAAGCCTGGCCAGAACACTATCAAAATGATTAATCTCCTAAGCAGTTTTCACTGCCCTTTCTTACAGAGCATCACTGAGTTACTCATGATGGCTTTAAAAGTTCTAAGGGTACCCAGAGAGATTTCCATGAGCTTTAGTTTTACCACTGCATTTAAAAAAGAAAATTAAAATTTTGCTAATAAGACATTTTTAGCTGCTGTTTTTAAAATAAAATATGTGTTAAAATTTGACCAAATTTAAACACTGCAGATGCTCATCGTTCTTATTGCATCTTGAAAAGATGACTGGGAAGGAGTTAGAACTGATTTTTAGCTTAAAAATATCATACACAAACAATATATTCATGGCCTGAATTAGCCTTTTTCCTTTTTTTTTTTTTTTTTTTTTTTTTAAAGCCATTATGACTTAAGTCCGTATTTCTGATTAAGGAGACCTGTTAGGAAGCACCAAGGGCAGGTGGTGCTCCCCAGGGGAGGGTGGCCAGCAGCCCAGCAGCCCAGCAGCCCCAGTGACAATGACAAGGGTCTGTCCCACAGCACCAGAGTGAAGGAAACAGGGCAGGCCCAGTGATGGTAAATAGGCTCAGACAGGAATCCAGATCTCCAGACAAGTTCGCTGTAATGCCACATGCCTGAGATCAGGATTGGAATCCACATCCACAGGGTCCAGATGGGTAGCTACAGCACAGTTCTGCCATGGACCAAGCATGACAAAGCATGCTTAAATCCATCTCCTAACCAAGTGATGCAGGAGCTGCTGCTGCAGCTTCTCCCAGCTTGGTCTCAAACACCTTCAGGGCCAGCTGGGGCTTCTCACACAGATCTTCTCTCAGAAAGCTGGCCTGCAGGGCACTGACTACACTCACTCCTAGGAAGGTTTTGGCTCTGACAATCTGCTAGACCGAAATGTTACTTTACCTAGAAGAGTGTTCAAGACCATTTTGTTTATGAAAAATATCAGAAGCATAGTGAGAATATGCCAACTGCAATTCAGGCTAGGCAAGAGAGAAACAAGCTATCAAGAACAGAAGTATCTTTCCAGAGAAATAGGTGGTGCCTGAGTTTATCAATTGTGGAGACACATTGTGCTGGAATCAAAATCCTGGTGGATTATTTATCCACTAGTTCACTGAAGCTTTTCCCTGTGATATATAAAGTAATTTATTTTTATGGCAGACAAGGTAGTTGTTTGGGCCTATCTGTCTCTCAGGATGACTTCAGAACACCAAGGGCAATGCCAGTCACATTAGTTACACTTACCAGAAAAAAGAAATGAAAGGAAAATATTGTTTCTAAATTAGTGTTACCAAGTTCCCACAAACTGCCTAATGTGATTCAGGAATGTAGTGGGAAATAAAATACTTGACATGGGTATCCCTTGAATAATGTAACTGAAAGCAGTCAAAATTGGTGACAAAAATACTGCTATTGAGGTTTAATTTTGCACAGTCAGTAGGGAAATCTCTCCAGTAAAATATTATTTCCTAAATTCAAAGATATTATATTTGGTAAACATTGAAGATGAGAACCTATTTTCATAACCAATTTTGCACTGGCCTTCTCAAGAAGTTGGGGTTTTTGTTCATTAACTGGAACTAAAGAAAAGTAGTGAATGGGCATTTGGTGATGTGGGCTTTTCAGGATCACTACTATAAGAATTACAGCTGGGTGGGGAATTTTGTCTCTTCCACTTAGAAATCCATTTTAGAATTAGTCCCCCAAAGTATTCTATATTGCACTTAAGAGATTTTGGTGCACTTCATAGCTTTTAAGGTGAACATGTTGATTAAAGACAGACTTTCAAAATTCAGTGTGCAACATGTTCTAGATAGTAGGAGCAGAATGTGTTTCGTAGAACCGTATATACATTTTTAAGAAGAAAAGATTTCCTTAGAATCATAACACTGGTTTCAAGACACTATAAAGAAATTCAAAAAAGTAGCAGTCTTTTTTTTTGGACTCCAAATTTATAAGTGATTAAAGACAGGTTAAAGTTCACCCTACTGCTTTGATGACTAGCCGTAGCAATTGTTTTCTATTCCAGAGACCTTTGAATTTAAGATCTTCCTCTGTTCAATGTAATGCTAATTGCAGGCACAACTCATCTTTGTAACTGAACATTTTCTATAAAATTTTAGTTTTAATTGTGATGAAGAAGTTAAAATTTAAAGTCAGTGTTATTGGTTTGGGTCCGTGAAACATAATTTAAAGGAACTGCAATTCAGGCCAGAGCTTAGATTGTAATTTTTAGGAAAGGATTTGAAGAGAAATGTCAGCTATAAGCTCTGTGCTTAACATGTGTCTGGTCTGTGTGAACTTATATTCACCTTAGACCTGTGGAGCACAAACTTTTTCTTCCAGCCAGCTGCAGTAGTCAGCCTGTTTGTAACCTCCTTGTAAGTGGAATTGTTTCAGCCTTTCCCCTGCCGACAGCAAAACATAAACATGAGGCACATTAAAATGGAAACAGGATCCTGGTCCTTTCTGTTTCTCAGTTTTATTTAGCAGTGACCTTTAACCCTCATTAAGATACTTTGGAAAGTTTGGGACTCCTTTTTTTGTATAGCTCATTGTGGGAATATTTAGGTTTGTTACCTTGTTTTTCTCTTCAAAAATATTTAAATGCCTTTGGGCACTTGTATAAAACATAGAACCCCACATTTACTTATTCTAAAAAGGATATCTGTAGACATATTTCACAGCATATGCTCCGGTCATTACAGTCACTCAATGGTTAACGAGGCAAATATTGACATCCAAATTTTACTCAAGAGGAGTGTCAGTGCATACCAAAGTTTTGTCCAGGGCAAAAAAGACATTTGTACACACACAAATGGATGCTAGCCCTAAAGTATATATTAATGTACAGAAAAGATCAGATACAGTTGTTTTATCTATGAAAATATGATTTAGAATAATGAATACAAAAGTTGTGTGCTGAAATTTGTTTAACAATTTGCGATGTGTGTCAGTAACTAGCTATATACTATGACTTGTTTGCCTTAGAAGATTCCTGACCTCCTGCTAAATGTATGCATGCCTTTGAAATATGCAGAGATGTGCTAAACATAAGACTCAATTTTAAAAATTTTCACCAAGGAAGTTTTGAGTACCTGAGGTCTGCAATTTCTAACCTTTCAACGAGAATTCTTTCCCTTAAGTTAAAAAATTAAACATGCTTTCTCTGATTTAAATGTGTGGAAGAGGAGCTATATTGAAATATATGTGAATTTTTGTTCCAGAAAGAATGAAAAGTGCCACTGCGAGATGTCCAGAGAATGAAGTTTTTAGTTGATGGAACTGTTTGCCTTGTTGGTCTGTTTTTGTATGTAAGATGTAGCAAAATAATTAGGTGTTACTTGCATGCTTTCAGAAACTGCATTTAGGTATCCACTTATGAAGTGAAATAAACTCATCAGAAAAGAAAATATTAAATTATTTTCTTTGACTTTCAGAAAACACCTCCCCAAGGGATTCTTTCTTCATCATGTTTCTTCTAGTAAAATAACTAGCAAGTTTCTCTTTGTCATTCACTGGAATTCTGAATTATCACTGTTTTTAAATCCTACAAAAAATCTAATTAAAAAAAATGTGGTATTTTACTCTACATTTTCAGAAAAACAATACTATTAAAAATATTTCTCTTCAGTCTCTAATTTGAATTTTTTTATTTCCCAGTTATTTTTCCTTTTATCTTTATGCTTTTCCTTTCTATTGCTAAAATGACCAAAAGAAGTAATATAAAAAGAGAGAAATGAAAAAAAATGAGTGCAAAGAATTCAAAACATCTTTCGTTTTCCTTTTACATGTCTAATGGAGAGATCATTCCAGATTCATTTTCAAAACAAGCTTTTATAAGGGGTCATTTATATCAAGATAAAATGCTTTATTTTCCTAATTTGTGAGACTGTAAGGTACTTCCTACAGATGGTGTGCTTTTGTAAGATAAATTTTGGTAATGTTTGTTTGAGGTGTTGGAAATTCTCCTCATCCTTGATAATATTTTTGAACAGCTAAATGCTTTATTGTTTGAAATGCTCCCATTTCCACCTTGAGACCTGTTGGTTACAGTACCTACTTATTAGCTCTTATATTTATCTTACTTAATGTGATTAAATGAAGGCAAAACATATTATGTCATGTCTTTATTTTGATATTAAAATTGTTTGGAGATTTTAATCTGATTAATTTTCCCTGCTTCTTTTAGGAAGGTAAAACAACACTCTGTACTCCACAATAATGATTACAGTGAAATCAAGGGTGAATTTGACCCTACCTCTCTAAATTTTGCAAAATTAAACAATTCATGTTAAGTAGCTGCTGAAAACTGATGCTCTTTGGCCACAGTTACATTTTTTTTCACTAGTGAGGTACATCCTTCCAGATTTAGTATGGATCATCATAATACATAAATTTTGATGTCCATTAATGGTAACATCTTCACTTGTCTCTACTAATATTTGGTGGCAAAGATGTAAGTCTTCATCAATGATTTTACAGGTTATAGCTAGTTCAGAAAAGAAAAATCAAAAATCCTGTACAATGATACCTTTTAAAAAGTGACCTTGTCAAAGGGAGGCATTCTGACTTCAATTAAATTCAGCGTTAGTTGGTCCCACAGGTAATGCTGGAATATATAATGTTAGCAATTATAGGAATACTTTGCAAAAGTAGTTTAAAAAACCCTAAAAAACCCCTCCTTTATGCTGTGCTGGTTTGTAGGGAAAAAAAGGGAAGACTTTACCTTTATATTAGTAGCCATTTATGAGGTCATTTTTGGAGTGTACTGTTACATAAAACATGAGGTCAGCAAGTAAGGCTAATTAAATTTTAGTAGGAGCAAGAGTCACCAAAAGGTTTTTACTTTCATCCTACCCAGTCTAAAATAGCCATACGATACACCATTAATGTCCTTGGAATTGTTAATTATTTCAACATGAATAGAAGTATCAGTGCCACTAGCTTAATTTAATACCCTCCTGAAGATTCCTGAAGAATGTATGATTACTTTTATTATTTTGTGTATTTAGGAACAACCAAACATCACACAAATCAACCTAAACATGGAAATACAATTCACAGAAAACACCTGTTTTCACCCTGGATGAGAAGTTTTCTCTGGAAATTTTCCACCAGAAAGTGCAATTCAACTAATTTCAAGTAATTTCAGAGGAACAAACCTTAAGTTTTCTTGCAAAGAAGCCAACATTTTTCTCTTTTCCTATTTTATTTAAAACTATTCATTTAATAATTTAATAAATTTTCTGCATATTAGAGAAAATATTATTGAAAATTTAGTATTTCACTGGTGGTGTAGTAATGAGAAAACCCAATATTATCATGATAATGTGTTTTAATGACCCCGAATTGGAATTTTATTTCCCGTAAGAATTTTAACATTTGGGATTTTGGGGCAAATTTGGTGCAGAAAAAAACCCCACCAAACCACAACACATGAAATCCTAGTGTTTCCCTTGAAGCTTATAATTTATTTTTCTACCAGCATAATTTAGTATTTCACTACTCAGTAAAGAAGCATTTACCGTTTTAAAGAATGTATGTTCTAGTATTACAGTAACACACAACACTCATTGTATTTGTGAAATAGAAACTCATTCTGCCTGTGAAACACTCATTCTATTTCATGGAAGTGTGCATTGGTACTTCTAAAATTTAACTAAGCTGAAAAATCAAGTTTAGTCCTCAGTCTCTAATCCAACTGTGTTTCTCAGAAAATAATGTTCTGACCATTAAATGGATTATTTTCTTCCTCAGAATAAGCTTTAATGTTCAGGAGAAAATTCAGTGTTGGCAATTCCATCTTTGATATTTCTAAAGCTTTATCTGTTACCTTAGTACAAAAAGATTTTCTCTCAAATGGACTTTTAACTTTCAAAGAGGTGATGTTTAAAAATGCAGCAAACCATGTGCAAAACTGTTGACAACTAGATATTTAAAAAATGCTGATTTAGCAGATGTTATATTCTCAGTGTGGTACAGCAGAATTTTTAAAAATATATTTTAATAAATATTGATTATAATTTTAAATTAATGTGGTGACCAATGAAAGATTCTTTGTTCTGGTTTTACCATGGTAGATCTAGCTCCATAAAACGAGAGTGAGCTCTGGGTTTGTTTCTGGTAGGCTGAGAATTCTACTGTGAAAAGAGATACTTTATTTCTCTCTTTTGTCTGTGTTCTGGTTAAAAGACTCCAATCAGCTAACGGTTTCAATAAAGATTTTTTCCCCAAACCAAAAGTAGAATTCTTGACAAGGATGATGATGAATCTCATTGTAGGGATTTTATTTGTCCATTTGCTTAATGTTCGTATAAAAATAAACTTCAGCCATGCTAGATTTCAGAAGAAATAACAGGATACCTTAACCATCTACAGAGCACATGACTGTTTATCTAGTCACTTTGCTCTACATGCTCTCTGATAGCATGTCAGAATTTTTAAGCTGGTGGATTTCCACTGTAGACTTGAACCATGTTAAGTATTTATAGAAGAGATTTATTGAATTCCCAGGGTATATCAGTAGGAAGAAAAGAAAATGCTTTGAATTCCAGTGCAACACCTGATCTGACCATTTTCCCTAATATTCCTCAGATCACTCCTTACCACCTACACATACTGTGAGATCCCTTGCTGTGTTGCTCAGCAATTTCAGGTTGCTTGAAATTCCTATTTGTATGGCAAGTATACATGCCTGTCTTCAGGTATTACCTCCTCTGCTCCTTTGACTAGACTGAAGTTTAGTATGGAGAGGTCAATAGCGAAAAAATGTATACTATTTCCCACCCCTTCAGTGTGTCCTTTAAAAAGTCTGTTTAACATTCAATTTTCTTTCTTTTGGTAAAAGTAGCTAATAATTCATCATCAGTGACTAGCGAGGTCATTGTTCCAAAAAGCTGCTAATGTCAAGTGGAGAAAACAAAACAAATTAATTCTGCATCTTTTAAATGGAAAATGCAACCGTACTTCTGAAAATAGCACATTCAATATAAATTAGTGCAACTAATCTCAATAGAAGACAGGTGTTGTTTTACCAGTTTCATCTTATTTGGCATATGGGAACACCTTTCAGTCGTGAGAAGGATGGGAGGATCCTTCTCTGTAACTCTGTGATAAGAATTGCAGGTTACTGCGTGAGCAATGTGAGCAGCTAAACTGGTAAGACATTTTCATGATTGTACATTGTGATGATGACTGTACAAGTATTTTCTGATTTGATACTGCTTCTGGCAAAGTGACTGAATGCCAAGATTGCCAGAGCATCAAAGGAAACATTTTTAATTTAAGTATGCATGCTGAGATGCAGCTGTGCCAATACATGCATATTTATTGGATCTGGCCAGGAGGCAAATGCGCAGCTAATTAAACCATAGTAGTGCTGGCGAAGGTTTGATTCTAAAGGCCTGGGTTGTCGAAGAGTTAGCTGAGATGATTTTGGTGGATGTAGAAGCAATTAAAAAAAAAAAATAACCCTAGGCAATGTTAAACTTGTACACTGATAACCTGGTAGATAGGTTTCATGGAGATCAGGATAGGCTTAGGCAGCAGTCCTAGCATAGCCCAAGGAAATCATATTTACACTATTTCCATACAATTCCGTATTTTAGTGTAGGTAGCTAGTAGACATTGCATCAGGATGCTATGACCAAGATGAGCTTAAAAATATTTTAGATGGTAGTTTAGTGAGCCACATTAGTTGAATTATAAACAGGACACACAATTCTTCCAAAGTGCCAATAAAGGATCTCCTCACAAAAGTCTCTTCTCATTTACCAGCACATAACAGGTAAATGTTTCCAGTTCCAAAAAGTCCACTTCTATGGAAGTTTAGGTACAGTAGGTTTTCTAACTATTCACTTCTCTGTGGAGCTTTTTCAAGAGGATTTGCATTATGATGTTTTGGTTTCTGAAAGGCATGTCTGTGCACTAGAAACTGCACTGAGACACTGCTTACCCCTGGGTAGCTCAGACTTTGACTGTCCGCCTATATTCAAGTTCTGGGCCAAATTTTAAAGAAGTGAAAATTGCATGAAAATAATTTATTATTCTTGTAATTTACATGAATTTTGAAGGATCTTTATTATTCCAGGTAAAAACATCATATTAAAAATGAGAATTTATAATACATTCATTCTACTCAGATCCATCTGAAAGCCAGGCACTAAGGTGCTTGGTTTGGCAACTCGGTAACCTTTCCAGGTAGGCAGCATCACCAGCCTCAGGCTTTATAAGAGTCTGTTCTCATATTCTTCCTAATCACAAGACTGACTTAAAATTCATGAAGTTTAAAAATAAATGCATAAAAATAAGGTTTTAATATTATTGTTTTGGCATTTCAGCCTTAGGGTACCCATTTTTAAAGGCTTACTCCATAACCAGGAAGGAAACCAATACAATTAACAAAATTAATAAACGAAAACTGAGTTAAGAAACTGATATAATTATATGACTATAGAAAGAGAAGTTGTAAGAAATGCATAAAATCCTTCAATACAGACAGTAAAATCAAGAGAACAGGAGCAGGCACCGATTTGATTGGGATATTTTACCCCTTCTCATGGGATCTTATTCTACCTCATCTTCCGTGAGTATAGTTAGTAAATTGGTCATTGAATTTTTTATCCCCCTTGAGCAGGCTGTAAGGAAGTGTCCTATCTACTCACTGACAGACTGTGTTGAGGTCATCTTACTGACTTGGAATTTAACTGAGAGAAGGAAGGGAGGAGACAGGAAGAAATAGCTGAACATAAATTAAATAAACAAATAAATTCTGTAACCTCCTATAACCAAAACAAGATTGAGCATGATTTGTTTTTTCTGCTTGCCTGTGTGAGTTGTGAGGGGGTTTTAATCTTTTTTTTTTTAACCTTACAGCATAATATGCGTAGTCTAGCAAACAGTTACTTTTCACAATGAGTTATTCTGAATAAAATTGTTGATTAACCAGAGAAAATCAAACTCTGAGAACCAGTATCATTCCTTCCTAGTCACAGACTCCCAGCTTGTTTATTTAGTGTCACCCATAGCCTGTCATGGCTGACCTAAAACTATCAGAAACAGCCACAATTGCAGCCAAGCATAAACAAAAATCTGAACTGAAGGTGCAAGGGGACTGCCATTCTAAAGATAAGATCTATTGCTGTAATAGCCCTTGATTATGATGACCAAAGGAAAAAAAAAAACAAGAGAAGAAGAAAGGGAAAATACCAAACAGCAAATATACAGACACATTTCTGTTTATTTATACATGAAGGGAGGGAAACAAATCATTTACAAAGAGGAAGGCATATAGGGAATAGGGTTTCATTACATGTCAGTGTTTCTCAACAGTTTATAAAACATGATTTTGTGAAACTAAAAGTTTGATTGTGGTCTTCTCTGTTTGCTTAATGACATTTTGTAAAGTGATAAAAATCACATGGAGATAGCAGAGAGAGAAAGAGAATCTGCCAGATGGTTATCTGTTGGTAGAGTGTTTTTCACCCTTCCTTCCACCTACAGCACAGAAGCCTTGGTTTTACAACTGAAGACAGATTTGCATTAGAAGACACCACATATGAATAAAAGGCTGATATATTATGCTTCAGGTGTGTGAAAGATTTGTAAATTGCTGGTGACACAGGTAATGAAGGTGACTCATGTGTGACAAAAGCTGACTTGTTATTTAAAAGATGTGATTTTCAGACAACTTTCAATTTTCATTGTAATCATTTTCCCTGAATTCATAGGGGTCTCTTTAAAAATAGGGAAGGGTAAAAAAGATTTAAACACAAACTTTGAAGACCTTGATGTATAACCACTGCTATTGTTGTGGGAAAAACTGCTTGCACTCCTCCGCAGTCATGCCAAGGGCTTGGTCACTTGGCCATTTTAAAGGTCAGTTCCTGTCTTTAGTGTAATTCTCAGTATGTTACAAGGTTTCATTCATTATTGTTTAAGTAAAAAAAAAATCTTCAAAGCTCAAAGCTTCAGTGAGGGTAGTTGTGGGACTTTGCACTTTAGAAGAAGTACTCTACAATTTTATTAAGATTTGCTGAGCAGATTAAATGAGGGAAAAGTAATAGTGACATGACTCTACTAGTTTCTTTTTTTTTTTCCAAATGTGTAAATTCAATGGTCTGTTAGCAAACAGATGTCCTAAGAAATTTTCTAAAGATGCATATTTCAGATATTATTTTGATTTGACCTATATTTCTTAAAAATTCTTGAAAATGTAAGTCCTTGTTTTTACAATTAACAAAACCTTAGATATGTCATGGCTCAATTCTTCTACATTTTCTCTCTATTTTACTTTATTAATTTCATTATTTTTCTTTATCAAGCTTCATTGGCTATTCAGTAGCATCAATGGCAGCTCTTCAACACTTAGAAAGTACCTGAATGCTAGTGTTGCATCATACCTTCTCACATATTAGTAAGTGACTTAAATGTTGATTTTAAGGACATACTTTATTTTAAAAAAACCCTGTTTAATAACTATAGAACAACATTAACTTTCACTTGTAATCCAAACTAAAAATTCTTATTCATTAGTTTGGTGTATCACCACATTGGCACTGACCTCTCTGTTCGACTGGAAAGAGCTGCAGTGCTCTGTGTTCTTTATAGGAGAAATGCACAAAGTACTGAGAGTTTAGGAATATTCATTAAAAAGAAACCCGAACAAACCAAAACCCAACCCCCCTCTTATTTGCTTTTAAAATTAATAAAAATTCTGCTTGGAAATAATGTGTCGCATTCAGTTGTTAATTCTTTCTCTGTTTTCTTGTCCTGTAAAGGAATATATCATGACTCTGGCCTTTACAACAAAATGCATTTGAGAACCCTGGTCTTAAAAATACCCAAACAACAAACTGATAAACCAACTGAAAAAAACCTGGATATGGGGTAGACATTAAAGAGTAGTATTTGATGCAAATTTGAAATTCACATTTTCTTATTTTCTGTCCAGGAAGAACTTTCTGGAAAAGTTCCTTAAGATAAAACCAGCATGCATGTGTGCTGAAAGTATGCCCAGAGATACATTTTTAATGAAAGGAGCTTATAGATGTTTCAAGATCCTTAGGTAGAATCATGGAAGTGTTAAGCACTCCTCTATTCTTACTTACTTCATTATAAGGGAAGATACCAGTTTGGGAAAAGCCATGTGGAATTTGTTGGTTATATTTCTATACTCAAAATCAAACATTCTTTATAACTGTCATTGTAGATGCCATTATTTGGGTTTGCTGTGACTGTCCAGTGTTCATCTGCTGACAGGGAAAGTGTCTTCTTTAAATTTTGTGGGTTTTATTGACCCACAGATAGGTCTTGCCTACTTTCAGTGGGTTAAATGAGGAAAAAGGAATTCCCTCTGGTAAACAAACCTATTGTAAGTCTGATATCAAGCTCCCTAAGTATGTGCAAGCTGGCTGAAGGAATACATTGCTTCTCCCAGAACGACATTACACCTTAACTGGCAGCGGGGTAGCCCAGTCTAGCAGGTTTTTGCAGCAATCTGTCCTCCTGGGTTACTGACCAGGGCCAGTTTGGCTGTAGAATTGAGTATTCTGTTGAAAGCAAAAGTTAAAAAAGAATTTAGGTATTAAGGTGCTTATCATGAATACATCCACTTTAATACAGTGAGACTGCCTGGAAGAGTGCATATGCATTCAAATATGACTCCCAAGAAACTTGAGATGTGTTCATCTTTCTGTTGTTAAAAAAAAAAAAAGTATAAAATCGACTGCAGAAAGACAAATGCTTTGTGAGGGAAAAAAGTCTTTGTTATGATTTTCCATAGGAGAAGGTGTTAACCTTGGCTCTTCAACCTTTTAGCTTTGGCACTTTTTCTCAGTCAGGACATTTGTGAAGCTAGGAAAGATCCTGGAAGGAGAAGAAATTAGAACAAGTGCAAAGCTCAGTGCAGAGGTGAAATACAAGCTTTCAAGAGTGTAGACCCACAGTTCTATACTGTGGCTGAAAGTTGTTCCCCCTAGAAAGCTTTTCAGTGGTCAGGCTGAAATATGTATCTTGGTGAGTTACTAGTGAACAAGTGTCAGTAGCAGTAAAAATGTCAACAAGTTTCACAATCCTTTCAGCTTTCCTAACACAGACAACCATTTTTGCTGAGGTTTATTTTGCCAAGGTACTAAATAGATAATGCTGGGAATACCACATAACTATGTGTTGGGTACTAATCTATACCATTACTTATTCCAAAGCCTCAGAGTCAGTTCTTATTTGCAAAGAACTTGGGATAGCATGCAGCTGATGAATAAGTATGCCCTGCCATTTTTCAATATATATAGCATCCTGCAGCTTTGGGTGAATATATTTAGAATTGCTTTATTCTCTATTTAGTGATTTTGTTGTCCTACTTACAAAGCATGATTTATTTTGGCCAGTCTGGTGTCTAGTGGCCAATGAATACACATGTTGTGTGTATTCTTTTACAGTTTTAAAAAATCACTACTATCTCTGATTTTCAAATGGTGATTGGCAAAGAATATGTTGTCCAAAAAGGCAGTGGCTCCTCAGTTTGTGTTGCTGTTTTCCCTGCTTTCAGTTGCCTCATTGCAACAAGAATTACAAGTACAGCATGTTAATGTTGCTTTTTTTTTAGCAAGTAATTGTTGAAATTGCCACAGACATGTAAAACAATTGCAAATGAGCAAGGGAGGAGTCCATGATACAATCCCTTCATTAAGATAGATATTATAGAATACCACATGTCTGATTTCAGCAACATTTTCTTAATAAAATCCGGTTTACTCAGACACTGGAAATATAGAACAACTACATAATATTATTTACCTTTGTAGCAGAGCCTGTTTTATTCTTTCCACTCATTAAAATATATAGAGAGTGTCTGATTAACTTTTGGTTCATAGTATTTGGGAAAGTCTTAAAAACAGTAAAACTTTTTGTCAGTTCATCTGCAGTGGCAAACACAGTAAACATATGGTTATATTTCTCGTTGGTTATTTGGAATTATTCTGATCAAACTACGAGAAAATATTTGTTGCCTTTTTAAAAGTTACATTTTTTTAACTATAATTCCCTGATTTTAGTGTTTTATAACTTGACTGGAAAAAAGTGGTTTTGGTTGAAATTGTAGACAAGGTCTCAACTGCAAGAAAACACTTCACTCGAAATTTCAAAACACAGATAGCTGTGTCATATTCAAATAATGCAACAAATCATAATGAATCCTAATTAGAAAGGGGATGTCTCTTAATATGGACAATTTCCTTCAGGAATTCAGCACAGTTTAACAGACAGACTGTGTTAGTTCAGGAAGCTGCCAGTGCCTGTACCTCAGCAAACCATTTCACCTCATGCTTACTTCAAACATTTGACTTGGTTCCTAGATCATGGGTGAATTTCAGAGTAGCTTGTTGAGTTGAAGCTTTAAGCTCTGTGATTCAAGAAGAAATCCACTCCTTTTGCAATTTCTACTGGACTTGTGACAATATGAATATGTACTAGAACCCACCATTTTGTTAAACACTTTCTACAACTAATGTGGTACAATTGCTGATTTATGTGGAAGCAGCTACTGGTATGTGACCTTGTCCCATTCTCCTGCTCTTCTTTATCAAATATGCTTATTCATCCACCCAGATATGCAGATAAGCGTGCTTGTTTGAAAAAAAAAAATGTTTCTTGAAGTACCTTTAATTCCATTAAAGTTGGATAAATAAGCAGGCTTAGTTTAACAAAAGAAGACATATTCTGGTCTTGATAGGCTAATATCTCAGCGAGATATTCATCAACAACTGATGAAAAACTTTTTTGAACCTGTTTGTTTCAGAAATAACGTTGTTTGTCCACACTATTCTTCTGCCTTCCATAAAAGAAAATCATCACAATAAAACAAAACACTTATTTATTTCAAGTAGGTTTCCTAAATGAACCATACTTGAAGCTTCATCGCAAAATGATGAATAACAAAATTTTTGATTCCAGCTTTTAATTTCAAGTTTCTTTAGCGTTTTGATCCAATGTTAAGAAACATGGCTGTTAAATTTTGAAATTTTCTCAGAAAAGCATTTTCTTGATTAATATATACAACAAAATTGATGCTTTCTAGAAATTAAAGAAACCAGCGGTTTCTCTGTTTCCGTCTTCTTTCCTTGCAATTCACTGCATAAACTTACCTACAACCAGTTATAAAAATAACATCCAACATCACATGAAACTCTTTCCTAATATATTGATACTGCATTCAGGCTGCAACTGTGGTAAATATTTCTCTCCCTTTCTGCTCCCTCCCTTCTCCAAATCTTGGGTGTTTTCTATGATTCTGTGTCATTGTGAGTAAAATGTCAATATGTGTAATGACACAGCACAGTGAAAACACATATTTTCATATTCATGTAAACTCATGTAATTGTAAATTAGGCTGTGCCACCCGCTATCATAACATACTTCATGTGAAAAGATGCTAAATTTACTTGACCTACTTTCATCTTCATGTTTAGGAAACAGGGTATAAGAAGTAAACAAAGTAGTTGTGCCTCATGCAGGAGATGATTATTGTTTGAATTTATGATTCATGCCTTGAGCAAAATTTTGTTTGTGGTCTCATTTGCAACCATAATTTATATCTTTACTAGGGATATACTGTGTATTTGGGAGGTTATATATTAGGCATGCTTTGTACTGGAACAGCTTTCTAGCTTTGGGTATAGTATCTTCTATGTTTCTGGTAGCTATAAAATTTTTTGGCATAACATTTATTGCAGTAAATACAGAATTTTAATTTTTTTTAAATTGCAATTCCCCTTAGGAATGTCCTATTGTATTTACATCAATGCACTTATTGCAGATAAATCAAGCTAGTATTTAACAGAGTTGTTAATCCTACAAACAAGGAGTCATAAATGCAAGTATTTACTTTTTCAGCATTTCATAACTACAGTGTTCAGTTTTTAATAATGAGTGTTTCATTTTAGTTAATCTGTATTTTTAACCCAATCTAAATCAAATATAGTTAAATGTTTCTGAAGTCCAATGAAGTAATCTTTTCAGATAAGGATGGTAATTAAAGAATTGTAATATTAGCTGGTAAAGCGGAGTGACTTAACTTAGATCTATTAGATGAAAATCTCTGAAGGATGTAGTTTTTGAGAAAAACTTAAGATGGGAGAAAACAATAGATTGGCCTAATATAAAAAATGCACTACCACAATGCAGTCATTACAAAATGGACTTTTCTATCTTTAATGTTTATGTATCTATTATTCTCTTTGGATTGTTGTTTACTGTGACATCACTGTAAGCTGTCAGATAAAGTCACAACTGATACAATTACAGATGATATGACTGATCCTTTTTCTGCTTTTTTAATGCATCTTTCCTTCCAAATCCAGATTCTTTACAGATAAAATCTGGTTTTGTGTTACAGAAATACTGTACTAGCCCTCAGGTGGCAGGAGTGCAATAATTTCACCTTTGTGTTTTGCCTTTCAGAAGATAGAAAATTCCAATCATACCCTGAGGAGTAGAGGGGTTTTAATTAGCCATGGGACATCCATGGAAATCTATACTGCACACAGATCCTGACACCTCCAGCAAAAAGTCACAAGGTCTGCCTCTGTCCCAGAATTTGTGGGCTCACTGTCTGCCCCAATACCTAATTCCTAAAAGAGTGGTGTTCAGGAACTTTCATTGGCCTCCTTTTCTTTGCCTAAATCATGGTAGTGAAATGTGATCAAAGCAAGATGTGTTGTATTCAGTATCTACTAGCTCTACCACTTGGCATGCAATTCTTTCTTTCACCTCTTACATCTCTGGAGTCCCAACTTCATTAAGTGATTAATGAGACCTTAGGTCTGTCTTGGTGCCCAAGAAGAGTGCTGTGAAGATCTCTACTGATACCTTTACCTTTAGTACTCTTTAAGCCCAAGCAGAAAACCAGAGCAAGCAGTATCTAATGGAAAGTGAAAGACAAGATTGTTTGTTTTCTTGTACTCCTTCCAACCTTCCACACCACTGCTATGGAAACAAAAAAGAGGGTTCCATGGTGATGGTCAAGGTGGAGGTGGTGGCCTCATTTATTATTAGGAATCTGGGATGAACTAAGTTCTTCATCCTCACTCTGCTCCTGAAGGGAACTGAGAAGCAGCAAGTCTCAACAAACTCATGTTACTCAAAGACATTGATACATGAGAGAGAGTAGAGACTTACTGACTAGATCTAAAGGAGTATGCCAAATTACTTTTCAAAGACAGGATCATTTCACATACTTGTGAGAGCTAAATTTCAAGAATATTAAAAGGAAGAAAATTACTGCATGATAGGGAGCTGCCACTGTAATATGTGCTGCTTAGTGCTTGAACATTGTAACTGTCAAGCTGATTCTATTATGAAAAAGGGAGTAATTTAACATTATTTAATATTCACAATATGCACATATTGAATGGATGTGTATGTAGAATGTAAGGCCCTATTTCAGCATAAATGAAATTTTAATCACAGGAGTACTTCTATTGATTTTAATAGGATAACTCTTATTCTCACTTTTATGCATGTGCATAACAAATAAGAAGCTGCTAACGAATATGTTTAAAAATAACTCTGGTATTGCTTTCAAGAAAATATAGAAGAGGACATTCTAAGTTCTGAAGTGCTTCTTACTCAGTTTGTGGGATTGATTCTCCATTCCATATTGCCTACTAATGGCAATTTTGTTCTGTTATCTATATCAGGGCCTTTCCTTTGGTACATGGGTAGTATGAAAATAAAATGAGAACAAAATTTAGTTTAATTGGGGTAGTTCTCAAGTACAGAAGGTTTAATGCCATTACAGAGGGTTAGCTGACTAGTGCTCAGATGGGAAAGATGGAAAATATGGGAATATGTGTGTAAGTGTAGAACTGACTTCTTTGCAGATTGTTGCTTGTAATGTACAAGACAGAAATCATTGAAATGAGGACATGATATAGGCCGGACACTCTGAAGAAACACAGACAAATATTTCTAAAAGTTTCTTTTCATGTTGTTTCTCCTGTTGTTTTCACAGGTGCTCATTTTTAAAGACCTCACCTGGACATGGCAAATATTATAATAATTTACCTTAATGTTTTGGTACAACACATTAGGAGCATCAGTTGCATTGGAAAGGTGCTCAAAAAACCCCCTGTGGGTTCTCCAAGGAGCTACAGATAGCCAAGAACTTACAGAAATCCTGTCTTTTTTGGAGCCTGCTTGCCTGCACCATTCTTTTCTACTTTGAATCTTGTCAGGTTTCTGCTTCTGCATTTTATGCAGTGATTGTAATGCAATATGCAGAGATAACTTTGGAAGTAGAAAGTGGCACCTAGTATTTGCTCACCCTTCGGTGGTATCCAGCCTCTCCATGGCGACATAGACAAGAGCCTAACAGCATGTCCTCTACTGCACCCTATTTACCTTGCTTTATTCGCTGTATAACAGTAAAACATTTGCAGATTAGTTGAGAAATATTTTTTATTTCAAATTTTATTTTATTTTATTTTATTTTATTTTATTTTATTTTATTTTATTTTAAGCAGTTAAGAAGGATATCTGTTTAGGGGCTACTTTCCTCCAGCTAGGTGAATTAGCTTTTTAGTAAGGACTGTAATATTGAAAAG